>CM052892.1:73660372-73676829 GCA_028534135.1 Potos flavus | reverse complement strand
ACAGAATGTAATAATTGTTAGAATAGGGGGCACATCGGCAAAATAGAGCCCAGAAAACTACTCTGTCTGATCATCAGAATTACCTGAGAAGCACATGAAAATAGTCTTATGGTTTTACCCAGACGCTTTGGATGGTGGTCAGGACTTCTGGAGTGATCAAGTAGGTTTAAAACCCCGTTATTCCTGAGCACCGAATACCTACGCACATATATACGTTCACATTTTCACACACACTGATCTCATGTGTGTGTTAGTGAAATTTTCCCCCACCCCTAAAAACCATGGAGAGGTTTGATCCAAAACCAAGGATAATTTCTAATACTTTTTTTCCCAGTCTCTAGGAGATTCGTGCTAAAGGGTGCCAGAGGATGATCCCCAAAGAACAAGGCAAAGGAGGTAACGCAAGCATCTCTGACCTCGTGATTCCTCAACGTTCCTACTTCTGCCTCCTCGAGTATACGTGTGTACGTCTGAGCATCAGAGGACACGGCGTTCGGCCTCAGACGTCCAGAATCCTGGATGCGTTTGAGGAGAAGGATAAACAGCCTGCATTTGAGAGCACGCAGCGAGACACGATTCCTATCTTACTCCGTATTTTGTATTAAATCCAAAAAGACACCTTAACACACTAACAGAAATTTAGTCTACTTTGCCTTTATGGACATCTGTTTTCAGACTGCTGGTTGTTTACCTACCTGCTATAATAAAGGCTAATTTCTATATTAAAGTAATACTCAGTCTCATTGAAATATTTTCTAAATACCCCCAACACAAGAAACCTGGAAGTCTGCAGAAGGGATGGAGGGCAGTGAGATTTTGCCACATTGTTGTACACACGTGTAGTAATCTCTTTGCTCCTTGGCTTGGACTCCTCATACTCGGCTTTTCCCTTTTCAGTAGAGAATGCGTCCGTAACTAACAGCATACCCACATGACAGAACTATGCCAGGAGAAAAGTGATGTTTTGAACGGATAGTTCACAAAAGGAAAAAAAAAGGTACCATAAATACACAAATATTTAACCTCATTAGTAATAATAAAGAAAATTCCATTTTCTTTTTTTTCCTTTTTAAGATCGACAGTGCCTAATGTTGATGAAGTTGTGGGCAAACGGGCACTGCTTTGCTCTTGGTAGTATAAATTGGTACATACTTCCTAGATACTTGGTAATACATAGCCAAAGTCTTAAAAATTTACATTTTTTTTTTTGGCTCAGCAATTCCATGCAAAGAGTATATATTCTTAAAAACTGAACAAGTGCAGCACTGTTTATATTAAGAAAATTTGGAAACAACTTATGCATCCCAAAATAGGAATTATTCCTGTTTTGGATACAAAATAGGATACAGTTAGGAAAGATATTCATAATACATATAGGTAATAATTTAAAAGTTGCAAAATGGAAGGTAATATAAAGCAATAATTTTACTAAGTTATAGACAAGAACACAATGTCAAGACAGGGACCAAGAATTGAGAACCGGTGGTGGGAAGTTAGGGGTGTTTTTTCTTTTTTGCAGAGTATTTTCTGTAAGTTTTGCGATTAAATCTTATTTTTTTAATAAAGGGAAAATTGTGGTCATACAAATTTTTAAGCAATCGGAGATAATGCCACTTACGGAAAAAATGAAGGGTATGTTATGATTACAAGTCTATAGAAATGCGTGCATGAAAGCAACGAAGGGAGGAGGGGAAGGAGGAGTACAATTCTCTCAACACTGCTTGTCTTTGGGCAGTGGAATATGGGGCAAATGTTTTCTGCTCTTACGAATTTTTCATATTTCCTAATATAGTATCAATTTTATACTAGAAGGGAATTTAATAATCAGGATTTTCCCATTATGTTTCATGTATGCACCTCTCCTGCCATGTCAAGTACCCATCCATCCACAGTCCTAACACCGAGTTTCTTCTGGGCTCCGTCCAGGCCACTGTATTAGCTAAGTATGCATAAAATATTACTCCAGAATTTCTGATTTCAATCAGAGGAGCTAGGAGACTTTTCTAGAAGCCTCTCCTGAGTGTGTGAGGAAGCCAGGCGAGATGGGAACTTGTCTGTCTCCACTCAGCATTCCGTCTGGGGCTGCAGAGGGGGCGGGGAGCAAGGACGTCTGGGCACTACTGCCGCAGGCGCCCACTGCAGTGCACTTGCTTTCTGGCGTGGCTGCCTCACACGTATGCTTTGCCTCTCCGCTCTCACGCAGGGGGCTCCTTGCCGACGCCAGCCTGGATGTCAGCAGGAGGCCTCCTGGCCCCAAAAGCTTTCTGTATGAATTACTGTGTGTGGTTTCTGCACACTGAAACTTGGCACCACACACCGCCCTCCCTGTGCACAACCTCCAGGTTCCATTAGATGCCATCGAGATTCTTGGTCTGGCTAGTGGCCAAAACTGGACCTCAAGAAATCACCTAGCTGCCATCTCCCTTTCCCCTTTCCAGCTTCCAGGCCCTTCTCCAGCCCTGTGTCCACACAGCCACCTGACTGATCTTGCCCCTCCATGTCCCTAGAATCTTCTGCGGCTTCCCATCACATGCAGGAGAATATATATATTCCATAGATGGAAAGCAAGGTCCTTCGTGCTATGCCCCCAACTTGTCTAGTCAGCCTTGACCTTCGCCAAACATTTCCGACCTTCCTCTATTGCTCTAACACACCATCTCTGGACTTGACCTACTTCCTCACTTGTTTCTGCTTTTCCACACGTGCTTCTCTTGCCTTCTCCGCTTTGTCCCTCTTTCCATATCTTTTCATGCTTCCGAAGTCACTTTGGGTGTCGTTCCCTTTGGGAAGGCTTCCTGACTCCCACCTCCCCGGTCTCCCCCTCCATCCCGAGTGCTCTGGCCCATGCCCCCTCCCAACATCCTAGACTATGTGCCAGCTCAGCTCTGGCCCTCACTGGATGGTGAGGTCCCTGCGAACAAGGACCGGGTTCTTCCATGTTTCATTCCAGTGCCTAGCCTCCTGTCATAGTTTCCAATGAAGGGCCAGCACTCAGAAATGGACCCAGCACGTCCGCCCCTGGGATCATGCCAACACACACCAGACAGCCACAAGAATGTTCACATCAGCATTAAATGAGTTAGTCCCAAACTGGAAAGAACGCAAAGGCCTGTTCACCATCGAAGAAGTTAGTCAATCACAGCATTTTAAATACATAAATCCTATGTAACAATGAGAAGGAACGAATGAATGTTGCAAGCAAAGCCACACAATGTTGAGTGGAAGAGCTTACAGAAGAGTAAATGACCTGAGACGCCATTTATGTTAGCTCAAAAGCAGGCAGAGTCATCTGCAGGGTTAGAGATCCGGGGAGTATCGTTACCCTCAAAGGTATGGGGTAACCGGTAGGCACCTCTGGGATCCCAGTAATGTTCTGTGTCTTGCTCTGGATGCTGGCTATATGGACATTTTCACACCATGAAAATCCATCCAGCTGTGTGTTTATGATTTGGGCACATATCCTCATCTTGTACCCCGAACATTTTAATGTAGAAAAGTTCCCTTCGTGAAACATGTCCTGTGTGTGGCGTGTAGAACAGTGACAGAAATGGGGAATGTAGGTTTGATTCCAATGACTTGCCAGCTTGATTCACGCTCCCTTCCCCACTCAGGACAATGTCTCATGGCAGAAAGGAACATTTTTTTTTTTTTTAAGCGAAAACCTCCCCCTCTAGAGGGTCTAGCCTTTGCTTTAAGAAATGTGACGTTCGGCGGGGTCAGTGGACATTCACTCGGAGAGCTGGGCTCCTCACCTTGAATTTTAGCAAGCTCAAATAATTCTAGAATGCATCGGGGTATAAAGAATCCCTCTAAGTGGGATTTCACTCTTTCCTTTGTACCCTCATCCTCCTCTTTGCGCGGTTTCTGTCCCCAGCAGGCACGGGCTCATGGGTCCTCCCGCGTCAAGCACACCTTCCCTCCACTTTACTGCTGTACATTTCACTGCTGCAGCTCCACATCGCGTTTCTTCTTGGTACCAAGATAAATTATCTAAATCAATCTTTCAGCTTTTCCCCTCCGAATCTTCGAGAGTCTAGCAATACCAGACTAGGGGATGCGCTTAAAAATAGAGTTTCTTCTCTTGAAACAGACCAAGGGAGGAGAGGAGCCTGGTGACCCCGGTCTCTGAAAGGGCCACGGCTGTCCTGGGTGCTTTCTGGGGGCCCCACGCTGGAGACCGTCCAGCCACCGCTGCAAGGACTAACCGTAATAAAAGCCTTTCGGCGTCGGCACAGATGGGAAGGCCGCTGGGGGGGGGGGGGGGATGGCTGGGGCTTCTGTAATTCTAATGACCACACCCTGGGGGGATTTTCCTATTGGCTAAAAGGTGGATGAAAGATTCAGAGGCGTGCGCAGAATATCCTTCAGAGGAGAGCCTAGATTTTCCCTCAAGGGGTGGTTAGGGAAGGCCCACCGTGAGGCAACCCATCAGTGCCCACGGAGGGCACAAAACACAGGGGCCTTTGCATGCTTTGCCCCCCAGTAGCCCTCTCCCCTGATTCTCTGCTTTCCTGAGATCTCTTCCTCATTGGATATCCTCCCTCTTCTCTCCACCTTTTTAAACCGAGTTCCCAACAGAATCAACCTCCTTGCCCCCCTCTGCCTAGGTGAATTCCCTCCATCCTACCAAGTCTAGTTCAAATCCCACCTCTTCTGAGAAGCCTTCCTGGATGACTTCAGCTGGCAGTGACTTCCTACTTGTCTGAATTTTCAAAGCCCGCACTGATATTAACGGAACACTAACGTGCCAGGCATTATTCGTAGCACTTTACTTAGACAACGTCAGAATCCTTACAATGACTCCCCAAAGTAAGTCTTGTTATTATCCCCATTTTACAGATGAGGACGCTAAGGCCTCCAGTGTTAGCATAGCTCCCTAATTAGATGAGAAATTCCATTTACCATTCTCTGACTTACTGACTCGTCCTTTTCACAGCACAAGATTGGAGACTTACAAATGCTAATTGTTCAACTCAACGAATACTTGTCCACCTCTCTGGGCGCTTAATGGGATTTAAGACGATGGCAAAAAATTTTGGAAATCATTTCTATCCATTATATACGCTTGCTTGCCATTTCTGTCAACACTACTGTACAACGGAGGAGGTGGGGTTGATTAAAACCACCGTAACAAAAAGCCCTTGTTTGGGCTGCGCTGTATGCCAGGCGCCGTGCTCAGTGATGTGCATTCGACGTCTCCCCCAATCCCAGCTCTTCTTCCCGAGAAGATGAGAGAGAGGTTACACAAACTTGCAATAGGACCCAATAAGTAGATGAAGCAAAGGGAATACAAATGTAAGAAGTCAAAAAATCCCGAGTTCGCTTATTACCCAAGAACACATACCCTAAGGACCCTCCTTTGCAGGTGAGCCACCAGTGTTTGTGACAAAGAAGGACAGGTAATCAATTACAACACTCCCATCACCTTTGAGATAAAGACAAACTCTCCGCTCAGATGAAGCATACATAAATGTCTCATCGACCCATTTCCTATTACAATCCTCAGCGCGGGCCCATCTCGTCTCACTGAAAAACACGCCAGTAATATCCATCAGGGGAGGCGGCAGAACTATTTGGCCCAGGTATGCCGTTTAATTTGGTTTGACTTCATTTATGTAAGAGACGGACGGAGTGTACACGTCTCAGAAGTCCCCCACCCGCGTTACTTCCCACAACGGGGCTCCGTTCTATCTGCTCCAGACGTTGCCTTTCCACCTTTAACTAAAAGCTGAAGAGGCGTTTTGGGATAACCCCTGCGAACATCCGAGAGAACTCACATGCCCACCAAGAGCCTCTGGGAAACCCAGTCTTCCAGGCAACCTGGAGCTTTAAAAAGTGGAATTTTCAAAGGGGAAAATGAAACTCAAACTCCTTTGTATGATTTATGATGCTTTTCACAACCCAACCTCAATCTGCTTTTCTAGACCTGATTTATCGCCCTCCTTTTAGCATCTTCATGCTTCATCCAAACTAAGCTACGTCAAGTTCCACGAAGACACGCCATGCACTCACTCACTGAGACCCCGTACGTGCTTTCTAACCACCCTCTCCTGTCTCCCCTAGCTTCTCTGCCTACTGGGTCTTGAAGGATGTCGTCACCTTCTCTGTGAATCTTCCCCTGATTGCACCTAACAATTCATCTTACCCTTTACTGGATTCCCATAACACTTTGCTACCAGCACATTCTATTATCCCCTTTTATTAGCTTCTCGGGGTTTTCTTTTTTCTTCCTGCTACACTGTGAACTCCGCCCAGGTAGAAATGTGTCTTCTGCATCTTTGTATCCCAGCATCGGGGACATTGTCCGACCTGGATTTATTTCACCAGATTTTTATTGCGTGCTTCCTGTCCGGACCAGGCAAGCGAGGACGATTCTCATCCTGCGACCCCACGTTAAAAACAACCCATGAGTTACCCCGCAGGTGACCTAAATATGTTTCCATTATCTGAAACCACCCAGATGTCTGGAGATGGATTACTCAGTATGTTTGATATAGAAAAGGAAGGCTCAGTACAGAGTTAGGTGGAACCACAAACGAATTCTACCGAACGCCACTTCCTAACTCAGGTTTTCCCAGATTTGAAAAGCAGCTAAAGCAGCTGCATTGAGAGGCTGCCATCTATTTCAAATGTCTTTTCTTGTTTGTGCAACCTCTGCCAAGCCCAAGGATCATTTGCAAAATGATATTCGGCATGCAAATAGATCACTTCATCCACCAGTAAGACCTGCATCCCTTACAAGGAAAACGGGGCCACTGTTCCAGGGGAGACTGGCAATTTTACAGCAGAGGTCAGAGAAAAAGGTCAGGGAGAAAAGAAAAAAGTATCTCCTCCTCCTTGATTTCCTGACATAAATAGAAAATTTAAGAACTAAGTTACCAGATTGCATTGTCATTAAAAGGACCTATTTAGGTGGAGGCTACAGTAAGTATTGTGTGAATCTGACCTCAGTCCGGGTCTGTGAGAGTTTTTCATCAGCCGTCTGTCACAAAAAGCCATATTATGGATGTTCAGAGCCACAGGAGCACTGCAAAAAGCTAAGAACATTTCCATAAATGCAGTTGCCCAAATGGGTTGAGCACCAAAAGCACTCCGAATATAGAAATTGGAAACTGGTATTTCAAAAGTCACTTTATACCGTATTATTTATGGCTATACGCTAACGGGCCTGGCAAAAAAAGTTTGTTTTGCTTTTTCGTGTCTCTCCGCCAAGGCAAATGACACCAGTAACTTTGGTTAGGAAATAAGTTATTTCACTTTACAGAAGAGTTTCCACATGCAGGACTTTATAAATTTGGCCCAATTTTTCTATTATTCTATTCAAAATACACAAACTATCAGACTTCTATCAAGAGTTCATTGCATGCCAGCCTCCGTAGTTGGCACTAGAGAAAGAAAGATCACCAAAACTTTTATCCACATGTATCACATGGGATCACAGGGAAGACAGACTGGCTAGGATAGGATTTCAATATATTACGATGTACACTCTTAGATATAGATGTTCGTGAGACTCAGAGGAAAAGCACAGACAAGAGATCACTAGAAGGCTTCCTGAAATTGCCGAGTCTTCCTGGAAGATGAAAACAGCAAGCACCATACATCAGATGGAGATTCCAGGGCTTCTCCTTACAATGTCATGAGAGCAGCAGGAACCAAGAACAGGATGTGGGATGTCCCACAAAGGGGCATGTGGAGGAAGGAGAGACTTTGAAGGGGATCAAGAAGTGATGAGAGAGGCAGCAGGAGAACCAGCAGAGAACAGTGCCACCGAATCTCGTTGGGGGAAAGAGAGAGGTTACGGACAGCAACTCGAGGAGGGCGTAACGGTCCACAGAGGATGGGAGCAATGTCCTAGGGCCGACAGGAGCACCGAGGATATGGGTGGAGGAGCTGAGCGGGCGTAAGAGGGGGGAGCTCCAATCCTCCATGCCAGCGGGGAAAGATCCAAGAGCGGGCGCATGGATGGGAGCCCCGGGGGTTAATCAAAGCCAGATGGCTTCCGTTTTCTATTCAAAGTAAGCAATAAAATCATCTGCTGATGGTGATGACTTAGGAACTGTAGGGAAATGGTAGTTTGGGGACATCAGAGAAAGAAGTAGAAGAGAAGAATCTTCCTAAGAACAGCGGAGAGCCCTGGGTTTGAGATGCCTCTGATTCAAAGGGTTGTGGTTTTTTCCACCTGAAAGCAGGAGCCCAAGGATTAGAAACAGGGAATAGTAAGTGTTTACTAAGCACTTACTATATACCAGACACTAATTTTAGCATCTTTATATTTTATAGTAGGCTGAATAACAACCTCTCCAGAACACCTCATCCTGACCCCTGAAACCTGTGAATTTGCTACATTATCTGGCAAAGAGGAATTAAGATTGCGGATGGAATTAAGGTTGCTGGTTACCTCACTTTAAAATAGGGAGAGTATACTGGATTATTGGTGAGGGTCCAATGTAATAGAAGTCCTAATAGGTGGAAGAGGGAGGCACAAGAGATCACAATGGTGTGATGGGAGGACTGAACTTCTGGTGTTGAAGGTGGAAGACGGGACCACGAGCCAAACAGTGCAGGTGGTCCCCAGAAACTGGAAAAAGCAAGGAAACGGATGCTCCCCCAGAGCCTCCCGGAAGGGATACAGTCCTGCTGACACCTTGATTTTCACCTCGTGAGACTGCCCCAGACTTCTGACCTACAGAAATGTCAGACAGGGTTGCTCTGTATGCCCTGAACTAGTGGTTGGTCACGCTGAACCTGCCCACTGGACGGCCCTTACCCTTACTGGTACCCCCTCTCTCCAGTGTGAGCGCGTTTGCAGACGCCAGTATCCCGACCCCTCTGACCCCAGCTAAGATTCTTAGTAGCTCTGATGCGAAGCGAGTCGGGAGAATAACACTACACTTTTCTCCTACAGGGGTGGTCGTTCCCAGTTAGGACAATACCCGATTCCGGAAGCATCTGCTGCATCTTAGAATTAAAATGATTTCACTTGGAAATCAAGACAAAATATCACGGGAAGAGAAACCTGAACTCCTAGATATGACAACTGCTTGTGTCGTACCAACTAAATGATACATGCAGTAATGAAAAGGTCCCCGACAGGGCCGCCTGGGTGGCTCAGTTGGTTAAGCATCCCACTCTTGATTTCAGCTTAGGTCTCGACTGCAGTTCAAGCTCAATGCTGGGCTCCACCCATGCCGGGCATGGAGCCTACTAACTAACCAACTCACTAGGTCCCCAACAGTTTCCAGCAGTCAATGAAGCCGAGGAAGATCAACCAGCATTGTTATTACAATGTTATGTTCTACCTTTGCCTTCCTTGCAGTCACTTTTTTATTTTTTTTTTAAATTTTATTTATTTATTGACAGAGAGAGAGAGAGAGGGAGAGAGGGAGAGAGAGGACGAGCAGGCAGAGTGGCAGGCGGAGGGAGAGGGAGAAGCAGGCTCCCTGCTGAGTAAGGAGCCTGACACGGGGCTCGATCCCAGGATGCTGGGATAATGACCTGAGCCGAAGGCAGTTGCTTAACCACCTGAGCCACCCAGGCACCCCTACTTCTACCTTTTTAAAGAAGGCTAACTTCTACTTCGGTTTGCCATAATTCTTTTTCTTCATTTTTACTGTACTTTGTCAGGACTCGTGGATCAATTAATTGATCAGAAAGCATGGAGTAAATCCATGTCTGCCATTACTACAAAATGCCCAGTGACTTTGGCATCCTTTGTCCATCTTTTCCCTCATCTCCCTGCTCTTAGAAGAGCAGAACAGGCTTGGGGTTTACAATTAGAAGGCCAGGATGTCACGCCCAGGTTTGTCATTTACAACAGTTGCTCCCTGAGCCCCACCTTCTTCACACCTTCACTAGGGATCATCGGAAAACCCATTTGGTATCATTCTACTCTTCTCCTTGCTCGTGCTTCTCCACTCACACCATGTTGGTTTCTACAGCATGCCAAAGTCCCTTGCGGGGATTCTCTACATGCTTTTCCTCTGCCTAATATACCTTTCCTGCTACACTCCAAATACGTGCCTTCTCATTCTAGGTCTCAGCTTACATGTCACTTTACTCAACTCCCGCAGGGTCCTTCCTTGACTATTCAATCTAAAGTAGATCACCTCACAAAATTCACCATTCCTGCATGCTATTTCCTTGATAATACAAATAACGTTCTGTAATTCTTTTATGTATAAAATTTGTATGTATAAAAATTATTGTCTGCACATTCACCTATAATGATACCCTTTAAAATGCTCGGTCAAGGTGGTTCAGTGGGTGAAGCATCTGACTCTTGGTTTCAGCTCGGGTCATGAGCTCGGGGTCCTGGAATCAAGCCCCACGTCTGCTCCCTGCTTGAGATTCTCCCTCTGCCCCTCCCCAGGCTCATGCTCGCCATCTCTGTCTAAAATAAATCAGATCTTTAAAATGCTAGTTCAAGGTTCACACAAAATAGACCCTTAAACGTTCATTAAACATGTGACTTTACTTCATTGGCTCTGACTGTATTCAAGAGGCAGGATATGTGGGCAAAATCTTAATTATAAAGCACTTTTATCTGTACTAAATACTAGACGCAAATAATAGTTATAATGTTCAAAACGGTTCCTTATTAGATCAATGATCTGATGCTACACCAAAAATAGCAGTATCTTATTCATTTTATGGATTTTTATTATATGAGGATTTAAATGCTCACATCTATAGTTCTTGCCATATTTTCTCCAAGTGTGTCTGTTATTTTATCCTAAGTAAATGGATTATGTGCAAAATTTGAGTTGTGCAAGAATGATGCATTCCGAGGGCTCTAAATGTCCACATGATTACACGTAAAGTGTGGAATTGCTTTCCCTTTTGCCCACCAGCCTAACTGTTCAAATTCCTTCTATGTAGGAGTTAAGGGAGAAAGGAAATAAATACACCTCTGAAATGCCAGTCACAGAAGTGCCCATCAGCTCTGAGTCCTGCCTTAATTGAACATTGGCTATGCATGAGAAAGAGCTACTTGCCAATGTCACATGATTTATATCCATAATCAGAAAAACATGAGGCTTAAAGTTCAGATGCAGACTACCATTCTCTAGCCCACATGAAGCAGATCATGACCTTTCAAAGCCATGAGCAATCACTTAATGTCCATTTCTTCTCAGCCACCTGGAACATCAAATCAAAAAGCGTCTCTGGAAAGCAAAGATTTTGAATTGCAAAGTGCTACCCAAATCATCCAGCTATTAAGTACAGAGCTGGGCGAGGAGAAATTAATCAAGCAGTTGCGTTTTTAAAAGAGAAGTGGGGCTTCCATCTTTTATACATAAGGCAAAGCAAACATGTTGAAAACTTCTTGCAGAAACAAAATCTTTTGTGACTCTGATCCTTTGAACAGTTTAATGATAGTACGTCCTGGAGTTAACATTAGAAACACACAACAGGTGTGCTAGTCCCCGAACACATGTTATTTCCAGGATCAGTCGCCAAGTCCACGTGCATGTAACAGTGTGAAGGTTCTCAGGAGCACAGGATCTGCCTCTAGTCCTTTCCTTAATAGCTTTCCCAAACTAGTGCCTCCTGGATTTCCATAGGAATGTAAAAAGCAGGATATAATTCAAGGACTCAGTAAATGGCTAGATGCCTTGGAGTCCCCTGACCTTCAGTTCATGGGTCCAGATAGAAAAGAACACTATTGATGATCACATTTTGAGTACCTGCACTGTAACAGGCTCTGTTACATATCTTATCTCATTCAGCCCTCTCTCTAGCATCATGATGGGAATTTTTTTAATGTTACCTACAAGGAAACAAACAAATCATCAAGGAGCACAAACTAGCAAGTACCAGAGCTATATACATACAAACCTGTCTCAAATAGGCTCCAAGGCTCATGCTCTTTCTACTAGACTGTTCTTCACTTGACCTCTATTGGGAGTCAACCTAGTCTTCCCATCAATGTCAAGACCAGTGTTCGCTAGGAGGGCAGACTGAGTCACTGGCCTCCAAAGAATGGTCCCCGTTTTTTAAGCTACATTTAACTCCCTGGAGAGTTTTCTCTCAGTGGCTCGGAGCAGTATTTACTGACCTTGCCAGTCCAGGTAGCAGTGTCTTTAGGAAAAGCCCAGCTGAGTTTGCTCCCATCAGTCCCGACTGTCAGGAGCTGAAGTTGGTTCCCGCTGGACACTATACGCTGGAGCTTTCTATAGCAGGAGCTCGCAGCAGCAGCAGTCGCTCTCAGAAATGACGGTCCTCAGTAGTAACTCTAAGTTGCCTCCTTGCCATCCCCTGCCTTCAACCCTAGCAATGAGACCCCTCGAATGCCAACAGCCAATAGCCCTTCTAACTGCTACCGACAAACCATCAGCATGGTCCTTCATGGGTCTTCCAGGCTCCCATAGCTTTGGGTACCAAGAGGTGATTATGAATAAAGCCACACAGATATCTGGAGAAGATTTTTACAATTCCTATGCAAATTTCCACTCGGCACCATACTTTTGTCTGCCCCACCTCGGCCCTGTTTTATTTGCCTGAGCCCAGGAAGTATTCACCCTTCTCTTAATCCGCAAAGAAGACTATTATCCAAAGACTATTATCCAATTACCTAGATTCAGGTTATCTAAAGATGTAATGCTACAAAAATGCTTCAAAAATCTCAGACTGTCCATTCCTGGGACATAGAAGCATCTAAACAAATCAAGGCCCCAGAAGAGTCCAAGAAATTCCTTAGTAATCCCAGGTACGTTACTCAAATGCAATACTATTACAAACCAAGTCTAAAACAAGCCACGTACAGAGCATTTTTCTTTCTCTTCTGCTTTCTGTGATAATTTGCTCTCTCTTAACTTGAAAGACTGAATGGTCTTTATCTGATTGAATGCTCTCTCTGGCTACCAACCCACTTCTCTCCCGCCTTTACTGCTTACTTTCTGGACTAGAAATAAACCTGCTGCAATACCCCCCTTTCCTCGTCTTTGTGCAATGTGGTTCCTCCCACCAAAACTCTAATATTCTTGGATTCTAATGTAGGTAATTCCCATGACCTTTGAAAGTCCTCATTTCCCTTGCCCTCATTCTAGAACTTTCTAGGAGAGAAACCAAGAGCTCCAGTTGAGCTGCTCACCCAAAGCCAGTACCAATTTATTAGTCTCATGAGGGAGCCATCTTGGAAGCAAATCCTCCAGCCCTCAGTTAATCACCAGCCGCCACCGACTTCTCCCAAGCTAACACTGCGTGGAGCAGAGACAAATCTTACCCTACTGAGCCCTGCCTAAATTGATCTATCAGAAATATATATATGCAATATATATATATTGCAATTTTAAGCCCCTGTTTTAACTAAAACATAGATCTTCAACTCCAAAGTGTCAGACCCTCCTCTGAACCCCTCTATACTATTCATCTATCTTCAAACTATACTGTCTTACACTACAAGTTATTTTTTCATGTGTTTAGAGACTATATTACTCGAGTGATGATTATCCTCTTGGACACGGGTATCTTGTACCACATTTGTTGAGTTATCTATGTCTCCTCACATAGTGACTTTCTAGGCAGTAGACACTCTGTAAGTATTTCTTGGTTAATTAAATCAAGGACTATGCATGCTATAAGAAAAATAATTTATCGTGTCAATTCTGCAAATATGAGAGATGGCGCAAAGACGACAGGCTGAAATCCATCCAGACTCTGAGTAGATAACCACACTGACATTTAAGATAATGAAATATCTCCTCATAGCAAGTGCATACAACCACCAATTTTTCTATCTTCTATAGTGGTTATTTAATGCTCTATTGGAATTTGGCATCCAAATCTTGGAATTCATTTAGAAAGTCAAATGACAGTAGGGCTTTATCACTCAACATGTAATTTTTTTGATAGAGTTACAACAGAAAAAAATGAAGTTTTCAGTTAATGAGCTACAAATAATCTATCTGTAAATAATAATTACCACTAACAGCCAAATTAGTTGGACTTCAGGTTTGTTCTTATCTTTACACTACTTTGTTTCCTTTACCCTAATAAGTTTCATCTAAAGATAATGAGAGAGATATGACTTCTGGAATGGCAGAGTGTGGAGCCCTGCAGACTCGCTCCCTAATAAAACAAGTTTACCTTGTAAAAATTATTTTAAAACGCCAACAATTTAAAGTCTTTATAAATTGCCTAAGGTAATACAATAGATGAAGAAACATTTATTCAAGAAAATCTACTAAATCTTGGTAAGAACAGGGAGAGCCTATGTCAACTGAGTCATGATCTACTCCTTCCCTTGCCCCTTTCCCCCCACCACAGCATGCTGGAAGTTCCATTCCAGAGAGGACTCCCTCTCCCCCAAGCTACCAGTCAAGCGCTCTATCTCCCTGGGCTAAACGAGTGCCAACATTTCTCATCCTTTCCTAGCTGCCTGTTTCAGAGGCTAATTTATAAGAAAGGGTGACCAAGAGGTCAGGGGTGCCCTTCCTCCCTCAAGCCCCACTCTTAGCCCCAGTGGTTCTACTCTAGGCCAAGATGGCTTGTAACACTGGAGCCAATTACCATCACCACCGTTTGTTCATACAGAGGATATCCCACACTGGGAGAGGCAAACTGGGAAGCTCAGAAGCTACTGCTCTGGCCCAGTGCCCCGCTCATCAGAGCAAAAATGGTACTCTAAAAGAAGTGGGTCATTGTTCCCAGTCCCACATCCAAAGCACTAACTCTGAGATTTTTGCATAGAGAGAGGAAGGGCAAAATAATACGAGCTGTAGAAACTCTTTCTAGACAAACTTAATTTATTTGGAATAGAATGTCAGCAAGTATAATCCTAAGGGATTCTCAAAGAACAATGGAGATTTTGGTGTAGACAATTAAGTGGAGTTTGATGACTCTATGAAAGCAACAAGAAAAAACTATAGGCCAACTAGACTACCAGAAACAACTAGATAAGGAAGTAACTAAGATGAGCTTCCCTGGAGTCAGGAAAAAGTCTTAAAGACTAGCTCTACAAAAGGGTCCAGATGTAATTGGATCAGACTGTGGAGCACTTTATGTATCAGGACACTATCAAAAACCATAGAGTATTCAGCCAGAAATTAATGGAGCCTAACAGGTGGTTGTGATTCCAACAGACACAAAAGGTTTAGCAGAGATATTAGGAAAACAGAGAGCCAAAGGGAGACCTCCTCAAACCAGTCATCCAAGGGTGACTGTGCCCATGCCCAAGGCTGTGCCTTCTCAAGAATGACATCCGAGGCTTCATGCTGCATAGGAAATAGATTTCACCAAAGCACTCCAGCCAAGTTACTAAACAAATAAACAAGCAAATAACAATAACAAACCTGGAAGAAGAAAAATCAGTATCCAGAGTTGCTACAATATACTATCACAAATGTTTGGCTTTCAACAACAACAAAATTATTAGACATGCCAAGAAGCAGGACAGCATAACCAATACAGCGGGTGGGGACAAGCAGGCAAAAAAAGTACCCCCTAGGAGGGCCGAGATGTCAGACTTAAGACAAGTTCACAGCAGCCGCTATAGTATGTTCAAAGAACTAACGGAAACTATGCTTTTAAAAAGTAAAGTGTACCCTGGGGCAAATAATACATTATGTATTAATTTAAAAAAATAAAAATAAATAAATAAAAATACTTATATATATATTAAAAAAAAAAGGAAGGGAAGGGAAGATGACAATATCTCATCAAATCAGGAATAATAATGGAGATGAAAATAAAGCAAATGAAGTGCAACTATACAAGTGCACATGAGACATTCCCCATGACAGACCATATGGTAGGCAGTAAAACAAGCCTCGATAAATTCAGGAGGACTGAAATCATAGAACTGGTCATCTCCACAATGGAATCAACTTAGAAGTCGATAGCAGAAAGAAATTTAGAGAATCAGAAATATGTTGATATGAAACCACACACTCTTAAATATCCAATAAGCCAGAGAAGAAACCATAAAAGAAATTAGATAATACTTTGAAATTAATAGAAATTAAAATACAATATAGAAAAACCTATGGGATGCAGTTAAACCAGTACTGAGAGGGAAATTTATAGCCTATGTTTAAAAATATCTTGAATCAATAAACTAACATTCCACATTAAGACACTGAAAAAAGACACATTAAGTTTAAAACAAGTAAAAAATAATAATAATAATAAAGATTACAGTACAATTAATGAAATAGACAATAGAAAAACGGAAAAAAAATCAACAAAACCAAAAGATTCTTTGAAAAAAAAAATCAACAAAATCTTTAGCTAGGCTAACAAAAAAGAGAGATTGACATTACTAAAATCAGGATCAAAGAGGGAACAAAACTGCTTATCTAAATGAAAAAAAAATACGATAAACTATGGGCAAATGTATCCCAACAAAATAGATAACCCAGAAGAACTGGAGAAATTCCTAGAAAGGTACAAACTACTAAAAAGTGATTCAAGAAGCAACAGAAAATCTGAATAGATCTATAACAAGAGATTGG
>CM052892.1:73623003-73653373 GCA_028534135.1 Potos flavus | reverse complement strand
CAGCCATCATCCTTCGCCCCTTAATAAACTGTTCTCCAGGGGCGCCTGGGTGGCTCAGTCATTAAGCATCTCCCTTCGGCTCAGTTCATGATCCCAGGATCCTGGGATCGAGCCCCACATTGGTTGGGCTCCCTACTCGGCAGGAAGCCTGCTTCTCCCTCTCCCACTCCCCCGGCTTGTGTTCCCTCTCTCGCTGTCTCTGTCAAATAGATAAACAAAAAATAAAAATAAAAGTAAATAAATAAACCATTCTCCACACTGTGTTCAAAATCACCTTCAACACACACAGATCACATTATGACCCACATTTCCCCCACCCATCTCCACAGCTTGACTCGCTTCAATATGATTACAATGAAGTTCAAACTCCTTTGCAGGATATATGGCGCTCCTTTTCAGCTCTCACCTCCCCTGTCTTTGGACACTGTTCCTCAACCATTCTGAACTTCCTTTGACTCCTTGATTGGGTCTTGCCTCTCTTGCCTCTTAGCCATCTTATAGAATACCCACCCCCCCAAGGGCTGCTCCTTTCCTCCTTCCCTGCCAAGACCTCATCTCTTCCTTTCCAACAGTTGGACTCCAAATCAACTTAGCTATCCCCTTTTCTGGGAAGGCTTCCCTGATCATCTCAGACTGTGGTAGCTTTTTATTTTCCGTTTGTCCTTAGTACCCTGCCCTTGTCCCATCACAGGAAATCCATTGTCACAGCTCTAATTTATGCTTATCAATATCTTCCTCTGGAATGATCCTTGAGGGCACAAAGCCCTCATTCACCACTGGCTCTGACCACTGCTTGGGGGCTTAGACCAAAGCAGGTGCTTGCAAATTATTTCTTGAAGGGATGAAGGGGGGCAGATGGTTGGGATGGATGCTCATTCCATACAAGCCTAAGAAAAAGCTCTACATAAGTCAGTAAGCAATGTTGTTTAACTATCAGTGAACACAGGACTGCTTTTTTCTCCTATTTATTTAATTCTGTTCCATAAAATGTCTTTTAACATGTGATAGTCTAAAGTTGCTGTGTTCGCCTGTTTTAAAGGATTGATTAACTGATTTTGTGTATTTATTAACGTCAGCGGAGAACCCACACATCTCTCTCAGTCTCTGCAAGCCAGGACTATAAATAATCTGGCTGGTTAGTCACAAGGAATGAAACACGCAGGGGTTAAGATTTTTGAAACATGCACAAGATTTTGGCTCTGAAATCAGGATGTTTGTGTTGAGTCCTGCCATAAGATCTGCCACAACCATACGACCTCAGGCAATGAAATAATGTTTCCACAATCCTTAACAGAGTGTCTGGTACATATTAAGAGTTTAACAGCTGGTAACAATAGTTATTAATGTTGTATTTGCTGCAGAAAATAGTATTAATTTTATCATTATTCTGCCCTAATATTGGCCTCAGATCATGACGGAGACATCACTGGGGGGGTTGTACAGTGTGTGCAGCAAAAGTAACCAACCAAGACTGGCCCCATGAGATCATCGGGGAAGACCTAATTCTCATCATTGGACAGACGAGAAAAGCCACAGTCAGCAGGGTGAAGAGACCTGCTCCTAGTCACGTAGCCGGTCAGGGCAGAGCCGAAAATCAAACGAGAACTTCCGATTCCAAAGCCAGTTTTCTTTCCACTACACTGCATGGCCTCTGGGCATTAGCACTTCCAGATCCTACAGCCTTCCAAGTTTCCAAGATCAAATAGGACTTAGGATTCCAAATAAGCACACTGGGACTGACTGTTCCCCTCTCCCCATTCACAGATGCTTGAGATTGTGGGCTCCCCGAGCATTCTGCCCAGGCTGCGGCACTCATGGGCCTTCCCCCCAGGCTTCCCTGGCTCCCACAGAGACCAGAGCGTCCTTTGATGAAGGAGCTGCTGCAAATTCCCCAGGACTAGGCTGGGAATGCCAGCTACCCCCGTCCTCCTAACATCAGCGATGCTGGGTACGTGTGTACCACCGAGACTGAATACACTTGCCACTTGAGTGACCTTTAGGGTGTGCTAAGTCTCTGAAGTCTAGTTCTACGTGCAAACTGCCAAAGCAGAAAATACACAAAGTACTCGCAAAGGCATAGACTGTCCAAGCTTGATAGGACCTGAGGCCTTATCTTTGTCTCAACTATTTATTTTGTAGAGAAAATGTGAGCATAGAAAGGGGCAGGAACAAATATCCGGGCTTTGGCGGGGGGCAGGGTGTTGAGTTTCATTCCACTGTCCTTTTCATCACACTAGTACATGTTTTTTCTTGAACATCATCGGAATTGAATAGCCCTTATGGAGATGGAGTGCCTCAGATGTAGAAACTGCTGAGGGCTTTGACCATCACTGTGGTGAGCCATTTTTGACATAGGTCATCTTTCGTGATCTGGCACAGCTCCTCAGGCTGAGATGGTTTTGGAAAGGTGGAGGGAGTGTCTTAGTCTGGGGACTTTGTGTAACAGGAACCCTAAAGAGGCCATGTAGAGGTATGGAGAATTCTAGAGCTGTCGAGAATGATGGTCGTTGGTTTTTCAGTATACAGAGAAATGCTCTGGAAAGACGAGACATTCATCAGGATCTGTGAGTCAAGCCAAAAGTCATGATCAGCAAAGTGGCTCTCGGCCATCCAATTGCAGGGGGGTAGTTCTTGACTGGGATTAGGGAATCCCCAGGCACCTGTCTTCCCCGTAGCCTCGTGCCCTCCATAGGTGGGAGGGAAATTTTAAAGGGACCAACCTGTGTTCATTAGTTTCTGGAAACTGAGGTCTTCAAGATCCTATGGAAACTCAGGAGGTTCCCGAACTAGGATTTGCTCTAATCAGACAGACACCGTATCTAATGTCCTCTGTTCTTCACAGCGTCCCAGTCATAAATCAGGGACAGGCAACTCCCTACCGCATGGCAGTGCCACGCCAGAGGACTAAAGGAAGTCTGTCCACAGCAGACCTCCATTCCCAGTAATGGAGAGCCGGACGTAAAACTGCAGGGAAAATCTCCATCTCTTAATTCCATCCCATTGAAATCAGGAGACAGCAGGGTTTTTTGTTTTTGGTTTCGGTTTTTGTGTGTGTGTGTGTGGTTTTTTTGTTTTGTTTTGTTTTTTAAGTCTTAAACCTTCATTATCCTTTTTGGTAGGGGTGCATGGAAGAGTCTGAATAAACATCAGACAGATGACTAGATAAATGAATGAATGAATGAAGTGTCTGAGTTAATGAGTAAACGCACAGACTACCCAGGCAGAGAATGACTATGGAGACACATGAGCGAACTGCAAAACCTTCATAACGCATGCAGACATTTGCATGATTCCGTGCTGAAAAAAGTTTATCTGTTTATTTCATTCCTGTCAGCACAGCATTTCCTCTTCTGTTCTTTACTCTCCTGAACCACGTATAACAAGAAACCTTTAGCTATTTTGTTCTCTGAACATTTGGGCAGAATGAAAATAACTTTTTGGTGTTATTTCTTTTATTTCTCTAGCCAGCCAAATATTTGTTCCCAATCCAGAGCCCCAATGAGCTATTTTTCACTTAAACTCTCAGTCTTGTCTGTTGCCACCACCTGGCCTTGTCACCACAACATTCCTTCACACTCTAGTAGGGAAGAGGCAAACTGGAAGTAGAAGATAGCAAAATGGCAGAAAGGAGTGGGGGGCTCTGGAGGCAGACAGCCCTGGGCCGGGGAGCCCCGAGTCCAGCATCAGATGAGATGGCTTCGGGCAAGTTACCAACCTCTGGATCAGAATGGAACACGCGGCCGTGAATGTGATTATAAGTCATGCAGGCAAAGTACATTGTATCATGTCTATTACACAATGAGTGCTCAAGAAATTTTAGTTACTGTTATTATATTGTATTGTTATGCTTTATTGGGTCACATCGTGTTACATTACATCATAGTACATGTCCCACGGCATTGCATGGTGTTGTAGAATTTTGTATGATATATGGCACTAGTAAATCTACACTGCCTTGTAGAACCGGGGCCTATGGGTGTGTTGGCCAAAGTCACACCCTTCAAAAATATCTCTTATAGTCACTTCTTAACTTTCTTTCCCAGACTCAAGACCACTCCTTAGTTCTCTATTACGTACATCTAGAAAATAGAACACGGTACTCTTCGAGGAGAAAACCTACTAGTCTTTCCTGTCACACTTGGAGCTGCATCTGTGGCCAGGCTAAGCCCGGCTGTCCCTCAGTGCTTTCTCCTCCTTCCCACTCAGAAGTCACTGGAATTCAGAGTCCTGAAGGGAGCTCTGTGTCTGTGGAAGAAAATGCACTTCGATCTCCTTTGTTGACCTGACTTTCACCCTTCCCCTCCAGCATTCCAAGCTCCCACTCATATCAACACTGCATTTTTAAAAGTTGGTTGAGATGATGAAAGCTTAAGTTTAGGCAAGCTCGAGAATAGGGCCAAAGCAGTCTGCTGGCTTATTTTACTCCCTGCACTGGGGCAGTCAGGCCCGGGGAGTGTCGATGAAAAGCCATGGTTTTCTAGTAGCCTTGGACTGCTGGCCTTACTCCAGGGAAAGGCTTCAGAGCTGCAGACAGGTCATCTGATCAGAGAAAATAGGTATGTTGACCTATCACAACTCTATCCCTAGAGTTGGTTACCTTCTCTTTTATCTTCTTCACATTATAGAATCCTCATTTCTAATGGTGGCAATATGCTCATGGGAGATAGAACCCTTCCCTCAGCCTGAGAGAATGAAACATAATTGGCTTGTGCCAAACATGACAATCTCATTCCTCTCTCCCTGTGACTGACTCGGCAGTGGGCATGTGACCCAATTCTGACCAATGAGACTAAAGGGACCATCTATGGATGGATTCTTCTCAAAAGATTTGTGTTTTCTGCTACAAAGAGTAATAGCAAGTTCCTTCTTGCCTGACTTGAATGTAATTGCATGGAAACATGATACTTGGGGCTACAGCAACCATTTTGTGATCATGAGACAACAGGATAAAGGGCCCAGGATGAAAGTGAAGAGATGGAACATGGGGTTAAACTGTTGAACCATTTGGAACCAGTGTCTTCTTGACTTTCATAATTTGTGTGATTAAAATTTTCTATTGTTTTAGCCATTATTTCTTTTCTGCTACTTGCAATCCAACACATCTTACGTGATATAAATTCTATTCAACTCACGTTGCAATTTTTGTATTCCATATCTGTGGATTCTGTCTCTAATTTTTGTACTTTTAACATTGAATGCGATCCTGGGCCTTGGTAAGGGTCAACGAATGTTGAAAAGGTGTCTAGGTGATAAAAACATCTGAAGTGTGTGTGTGTGCCCACATGTGCCCACTCGCATGCACACACAACGGAATATTGCACAGTCATAAAAAATGAGATCTTGCCCTTTGCAACAGCACGCACAGACCTAGGGGGTATTATGCTAAGTGAGATAAGTCAGACAGAAAGGCAAATATCCCATGATTTCATTCATCGGTGGAATCTAACCAAAACAACGAACAAATAAAAAGCACAAGTAGACCCCTAAATGCAGAGAATAAACTGATGGGTTGCCAGAGGGAAGTGAGATAAGGAGGCAGACAAAATGGGGCAAGAGGAGTGGGAGACACAGGCTTCTGGTTATGGAACGTGTAAGTCACGGGGATAAAGGGCAGAGCGCAGGGAATAAAGTCAGTGGTATCGTAACCAGGTTGTACAAGATGGCAGCCACCCTTGTGGGGAGCATGGCATGAGCCATAAACATGTTGATTCACTATGTTGTACACCTGAAACTCATGGAACACTAGGTGTCAACTATACTCAAATGAAAAATGAAAAATCTTCTGAAGTTGGTGAAGCATGAAGTTCAGGACTCAATTTTAGGTTTAATAAGATTCTTGCTTCCCTGCCAGGGACTCCATCTCTCCCTGATCCTTCACTAGAGCCAAAGAATGGTTGAGAAGAACCATGAAACACTACTGGCATTGTGGCTACTAATGAAAATATCTCCTGAGAACTCTCGGCACTTCCCTTCAGCCACGTTTAGACTTGGTTCTGGGGGCGATCAAGGTTCCTGAACTTGAATCAGCACACACCATCAATGGGGTATTTAAATTGGCATTGTCCTAGAAAATGTAGGACGTGTGTTTCACACACTTGGCAAGAACTTAGGCACCATCTCTCGTCTGCCAGGCACTTTATGATATGCTGGGGATGTCCAGAGCCCCTATCCTTGAAAACCTGACAGTGAGAAGACAAGACATTATAACCTAACTAGAGGTATTTACAAAGTATCATATCCGGGGCTGAGCTTAGCATGGCATATGCATGCCCCCCTCAGGGCTACCCGAGCTAATTAAGGCAACCAAATTCCTACGCATGTGCCTTTGACAAAATGGTGTCCACAAAACCTTCCCAAGCTTGGTCTTCCCCAGCTGAGTTTCTTTTGGGAGGGGACTTTGCTGTCATCACCGAAAGCTCTCAATATTTACCACCGACCCTCCAGAGGCACCACCTTGCCCAGAACACACCCTCTGCACGGTTCATGCAGAGTGGTTATTTCACAGAGGAAACAAGTCTGATAATTGTGTGAAGATTTTTGGGGGGATGGACGGTGCTTTTCTAGGTGAAGGGGATTATAAGTGGTGCCTGGCTTCCCTATGAATCAACAAATGTAGAGAAAATACAAATCAGATCCCACTCTCCTACTGAGCTAACTGATTTCTGACCAAGGCCAGAGCTCTTGTGCTCAGCATCTCTGGTCCATTAGCCCTCAAGGGCACCTTTTAGTTCCACATGGACCTTAAGTGCACAAACATACACTTACTAATTTCCCTGCTGGTCTACCTTTTGTAGCCATTGCCAGGAACCGGTTTTTCTGTTGCTCTTTGGTAACCTGTGAGCCTTCCCAGCCTCCCTTGCAAACCTTTCCCACCCCCTCTCCTATTGTCTAGTCATCGGGCTCTTGGGGAGGCCCTGGCCTTCTGCTAGTGGCTCAGCTCTATTTTTTCCAGAGCCTGACTGCTAAATTGTGGCACCGTCTATATGTCTTAGAGTAGGGTTTGGTTAAATATTTGTGCTGTAGCTATTAACGGAGTATAACACAGCCTTTAAAAATAATATCCTGGAATTCAGTGGTAGACTAAAGGAAAAAGGCTAGAAAAGAGTATTAACATATTTTCTTTCCTTGCAAAGGGAACAAATCTCAGCTTCTCCACTCAGTAGCTGTGGGGATTCGCGTTACTCTTATTCCCTTCAGCTCAGTTACTGCTTCTGCAAAGGGAGATCCACCACCTTTCCTCCCAGAGCTACCATCAGCGGCTTCCCATTTGCCAGGCTGGACCACTGACTCCCTCTTAGTTCATCTCCTACTCCACTCACTTGCCATCCAGATTCATGGCTGGGGAGCCACAGGCAGAACCATCACTGTATTTAAGACTCATTCTACAGCTGAGTTTATGCCCTTTGTGAGAAGTCAAGCTGTGTACTCATTATTTGTGTAGTTTTTCTGTCCATTTATTACACTTCAATAAGGTATTTACTTCAAATGTTTGCATTTGTGTTAAATCTGCTTAGCCACACAGGGCTCCCTTCCTCACTCTGCTCTTTTTCTCTCTTACTTTCTCTGATTCTAAAGGATTACACACGAATACTTATTTTAGAAAAATAGCGAGAAATATAACAGCAAAAGAATGAAAATTAAAACCCATCCATTATCATTCCCAGCACCAAAGAACAACCCCAGATATTTGAGACGGTGTCTATCATTTTTTCAAGGAAAGAAAATATGTTAATACTCTTTTCTAGCCTTTCTCCTGTAATCTACCACTGAATTCCAGGATATTATTTTTAAAGGCTGTGTTATACTCTGTTAATAGCTACAGCGCAAATATTTAACCAAACCCTACTCTAAGACATATAGATGGTTCCACAATTTAGCAGTGTTGCTCTGAACAGCTTTGGGGCTAAATCACTGCCCTGCACTGGGGTTTCATTCAAATTGCATTTCAATTATTCATGCCATTCATTCCAGTTTAGATTTCTTGGTCTGTGCAGGCATTCTGGATTGCTTTATTACGCACTACGTCTTCTGGGCTCTCCTTCTGAAAGATGCGTATTTCACGGAAACAAATCATGAGCTTGATGCCGCCATTTGCAGAGATACGATGGGAAGGAACAGAGGCACTTTGGGTCACACACCCCTTCGCCAGTGTGGGCAAGAACAGGGGGCATCACACTCTCAGACCCCTTGACTCACTGGGGACTGAGGCTGCTCGGAAGCCCTGCTCCAGCTCAGAGTGGCATTTGCATCCTGAGTGTTATGTGCAACATTTCCACAGGGCTAATGACTACAAATTGCCAATGGCTGTGAAAAGCTAATTGTCATGCAAGGTGTTTCTGCTCCCCCCAAATGCCAGGAGAGCTCACAGACACTGTTAAACAGAGATCTCATTAGCGTCTCTGACACAGTCCTCAAGGGGAGTCCTCCTTGCAGCCTGGCAAATAACCAAGCCTCCTCAGCACACCCAGAGTTGAGAGACTTTATGCCTGGCCAGCAGCAACCAAACAAGGAGGCAAAGATGTAGGAAGCATTTTCCACCAGGAAATAGGACATGGGATGGCACTACCGCAATTCAGCGGCAAAACCCAAGAAATGCAAAGGACGTAGGTAATGACGTGGTAGCTGGCTGTGCCAGGCACCCGGCCGAGTGCCTCCTGGCTTCTTCTCTTTCCATCGTCCCCACTTTTCAGAGGAGCACACTGAGGCTCAGAGACTAATTTCCCCCAAATCCTTTAGCAGATTACAAATCTGGGACATGCTTCTCAGCCTTTTTACTCTAGAGGCCAGATTCCTAACCACAGCCTCCTAGTACTTGCTGGAAACCATCGGGCTAGCTTCAGGCCACCCCAGAGCATGTGTGTGCATGTGCGCATTAAGAATTCGAACACTATATTTAATTCATCGTGTTCTGTGATTGCTTATGCAAGGTAGTCCGGTTAAAACCAACAGCAAGCTCACGTGGCTAATGACTGTTTCTTCCTAGAAGAAAAACAGGGTCTCCCACTATTTCCACTCAAGTCCTGTGTCCTCCTCTCTCCATTTAAAAAAAAAAACTTATTCTGTGGATTATTTCCCTATTACTATTATCTATTATTTCCCTGTCCTTTGACTTAAGTTTAATAATCTAATAAGGCACACGGGATTGCTTATTTGAATTCATAGTGCTGCAGGTTTTGCAAACCCTGTCTCTGTTTCTCAAGGGACCCAGTTATTCAGTTGGAAATCGGAGCCTCAGCATCACCTGCCCCCAGCCCCCAATTTTAAAAATCTGTCCTCCAACAATCCACCTTCCTTTGTCTTTTGCATTTCACATGCAAAACCGTGCCTTAATTTCTGAACAACAAGCAAAAAAAAAAAAAAAAGCAAGAAACAAAAAACGAAAACAAACCACCGGCAGTAGAAATGGAAAGAGAAGCCACGTCTTGAATGGCCACGATGACGGTTTGTTCAAGTTCATTCTACATACTCTGAGAAAATAAAGGAGAGGCCAGCGGATTTGCGAACACAGGACGGAGGGAAGAATGTTGAAAAGCGAGACACTGCCATTTACAGTTGTGGGAGAAGTTGCCCAGGCAACGCAGACACTCCAGGGATGAAGGACTGGGCGCACCTGCCATCCCATGCTTTCCCCTGCCTCATTAGCTTAACACAGATAGCGCTTGCCTTCATTGCCTGGACTGTGAACGGGGCCAAGAGCTGGCATTCAAGTTAATGTTAAACTTGCAACCAACTCGATTCCATAATAAGGTTCCGCGTGAGCCAAAAAAATTAACCACGACAGAGGAGTCCAGAGGATTGCCACTGCCTTGGGAAGGGACACGGGCTGATTGCAGCTGATAAGTGATCTTGGACCCAGTAATTCCAGGCAGAGGATGCAGGACAGGAAGGGAGCTGGGTGCCAATGATGGGCTCGGCAAGTTCAGAGAGCGGGTCGAGGGGAAGGCTGCTGACGGGTAAGAAAACGGACCCACGAGAGAGTCCGTGCCTGCCCCCCACCCCCACTGCCCGGTGCCATCAGGCCTCAGACTGGGATGGGTTACTTGAGCTCAGACTGAGCAGGCGACAACCCCTACCATTTCTGTGGGTCACCGTGGGCTGGAGCAAAATGAGAACAGCCTCTTTCCCGCGTTGCTGAGCTGGCAAGCCCAACAGCTGTCACTCCCTGGTGGGATGGCTGGGCCCATCCCCTGAGAAGGTCCCTCTCCTGCTCATAGCTGGGAAACAGAGGCCTTCCTCCCGCAACTGAGCTCACAGCCTGGGTAGGAGCGACAGTTTGCAAATGACTTCAGTTATCTGGATGCATCCTTGTGGTTTCTTTTTGCTGGAGTTTGGGACCAGGCCAAACACATTCATGATTCCCAGAAGAAACCCCTCTCCCCCCTGTGTAAATAAGAACCATTTAGGAGGGAACCCAAAGCAAACTCCTCCCTGAAATCTGTTCTCCTGAATTTCTTTTCTTCATCAAAGG
Source organism: Potos flavus (assembly GCA_028534135.1). Taxonomy (NCBI): domain Eukaryota; kingdom Metazoa; phylum Chordata; class Mammalia; order Carnivora; family Procyonidae; genus Potos; species Potos flavus. Next base: position 73,642,905 of record CM052892.1, on the reverse strand, counting down.
CTCCACACCCCATCATTCGCCTAAGCAAGCAACCCCACAAACGTCTCCAACACCTCCCTTCCCTCACCACAGTTTTCAATTTCCCAGGCCAGCAGTTTCTACCTCCTTAATATTCCTGACATTTCTCTCCTCTGGTCTCACGTGTCCTGCCCTGGTTCAGGAGGCCGTATTTTTCTTGCTTTGATTACTCACTGCAACAGGGACCCAAAGGTCTCCCTGCTCCCCAGGCTTGTCACCCTCTAAGCTGTAGCATTATTCTTATCATTTTTAATCCAAATCTGATCATGTCACTTCTCTGCTCAAAATATCTGGCAATTCTCCCAAGCTCTGAGGCTAAAATTCAAACTCTTTAGCTGAGTATGGGCAACATAGAGAGAGGACACGTTTTAGCTGCCTTGTTTCAGGAGGGCAGAGAAGGCCCTGAACACAGAGGTCGAGCTCTGTTCTCTGTGGAGGCAGAAGGAGGGTTACTGAACAGAAGGACTGGGTTCTAGAGGGCCAAAGCGCAGAGCAAGAAGCTTCTTTCCTAGCAGGGCTGCCAAATCGAATATAAGATGACCAGGTAAATTTGAATTTCAGAAAAACAATGAATTTTCTTTTTTTTTTTTTTTAGTTTACGAATGTTCTATGCAGTATTTATCTGTAGTTCAAATTCAGCTGGACATCCTGTATTTTTATTTGCTAAATCTGGCAACACTGCCCCACAGCACTGGGTGAGGGGTGGAAGATAAGGGTGAGTGGAACCTATCAAGACACAGTCAGGAGGAGAAATCTGAAGGTCCGCATAAGGAAAAGGACGGTCAGTTAAATATGGCACGCTACACATTACAGGTCTATCTCAACTCTATCTAGGAAAATCTACCCAACGATAGTAAGAGAATAAGGAAGAAAGTCCCTAAATTACAAAGGAAAAGAGAACAGGGCATGACAGCAGAGCACAGATTTTGAAAAACTGGAGGAGACAGCCAGTAAAACTAAGTGGTAACTGACTACGTAACACAGAAAGCCTGCAGGGGGAGAAACTGATTAAAGCTGCAAAAATCTGGGAAGGCCAGGAATTAGGGGCACCCAAGAACCTCAGAAGACATTGGGGTTGGGAGTGTGTAGTCTGCCTCGATGCACCCAGACACATTCCCAGCCCCCAACTCGGAGTTGCTGGCAGACTTTTGAGAGGACAGAAACATGAGAGGCTCTAGTGGAAGATCTGCTGAAAACATAGTATGTCACTAGTCCACACAGCCAACGGGAAGATTCCCACATCCTTTCCTTCTGGGATCTCAGATTGCGGATTCCCTAGCTTAAGGGAAAACATCCACTGATATTCACAAGCAATTCACAGGAAAGTTACTGGATCCCTAACGGAATGCTTTACCATACTACCTGCCATCAGCCAGCCCGCCTCTGTGGGTAGATCACCCATTCTTCTTCCTCCCACCATATTCGTAGCCACGGATGGACCACCAGGGGTGACTGATACTTAGGGCAACTTCCTAAAATGGGAGAGTGACCCCCAACTAAACCAAAGAAAGGGCCTACAAGAAACTTTCAGGAAAATGTTAACTAGTCCTCTCAGAGAAATAAATAAGAGAACGGTTTGAAGGAAGGAAACAATGAGATGCTATTGAGAAAAAGAAAAACATTCAAAGCAAGAGACAAGAAATACAAAATCAAAAATGGAGTAACAGAAGAAAACCTTCAGGAAGACGATTGAAGACAAAGTTAAAGAAACCTGAGAAAGTAAAACAAATGATCAAAGAGATGGATAATGGGAAGGGAGGAGTGGAAAACTAGAGAAGCAGTTCAAATCGGACATCTAGCCGATTTGAAAATTATTTAAAAAACAAAACAAGAACATGCATCTCAATTCTGAAAGGGCCCATCAAGTATGTTTAAAAAAAATCAAAATTTTAATTTAATTGAATTAAAGTCATGACTTAAAAACAAAATGTATCAAAGTACACTATCATTGATACCAGAGACAGAGAGGATCCTAAAAACTAGGACCAATGGGGGAGGTAAAGGTCACATATAAAAATATGAAAGATCGGAAATGGCATCCACTCTACACACACTGAAAGCTAGAAATGATTGGCCAATGCCTTAAGAACTCTGAAGGAAACTTACTTCCCATCAAGGACTCTTACCTCCTTCCAAAGTATCAATGAAATCATCTGCAAAGAGTAGAATAAAGATGTGTTCAGATACCCAAGGTCGCAATGCAATCAGGTCAAGAAAGCCAGGAGGAGGTACCGCAAACTACAACCAGCCAGTGTTGAGGGCCCCTCACTTGGATCTAAGAACTGTGGGGTATGTAGTTATACCAGGCTCCCTTAAGCTCTAGACCACTCTACTCCTTTGCTCACACTTCTTCCCCCTACAAGTCCCCAGTCCAACCCCATCATTCCCTGGTGAGCATGGGAATAAGCACCTCCTGACTCTTGAAGTCATTACTGACCCTTGTGAGAGAAGTGATGTTCAGTCCTCTGCACCCCCACCCTTTCCATGCTGGTCCTTTCCACTGAGACGTCAGCTCTTGGGGTGTATTCATTTTAGAGGAACCAAGCAGTGGTTCACAGTAAACTCCCAAGTAAATATTTGATGGATGGATGGATGGATGGATGAATGAATGGAAATAGAGCATTGCCCAACTAGTAGCCACAGGGAAGGAAGACTCTCCATATTCAATCTGAGTGCTTTAATAAAAAAATTTTTTTTCATCCTGAATCTCCCCTAAGGGAGAAAATGCCTACATTTTTCCATTGATTCATTCAATATTTACTAAGTACAGTGTCTTATGCTTTACTATAGCTTATATGGAATATTAGATAATGTCTCCTACTTAGTGCCTTTTAGTTGAGGAGAAAAGAGAGTATGTGTATTAAATCAATAATAGAAGAGCTACAGGACAACATAAGAGATATCACAATGCAGAATAAACCCAAGTGTCAAAGTAGAATTCCGAACCGTGAGTCCAGAATGGAGAGACCACCATAGGCTGGAATCATCAAAGAAGGCTTCACGGAGAAGGTGTGATGTAAGCTGATCTTTAACAGATGAGATTCAGGATGAGTAGAGAGAAGTGGAGCATCCAACAGGGGAATAAAGCGGACAAAACTGAGAATAACAGAAGCTGAGCCGAGTAAAGGGATTGTGTCAGTGTCATGGGTGGTGAAACTGAACCAGTGTAGACACACTGACTGAATGTACGTGTCCCCTCGATGATGAAAACCTTCTGCCTGAGATGATGGTTTTAGAAGGCGGGGTCTCTGGGGAGGACGAGTGTACTCCCACAAGAGACCACAGAGAGATAGCCTCTGGTCCTTGTGCCATGTGAAAACAGGGAAAAGAGCAGTCTCTGAGCCAGGAAGCCCTTACCAAACACCGAACCTGCCGGCGCCATGATCCTGAACTTCCCACCCTCCAGAACTACGAGAAATCAATTCCTGTTGTTTGTAAGCCACCCCAATCTATAGTATTTGTTATACCATGCAGCATAGGGTATTTGTAAATGTCCTGTTATAGCAGCCAGGGCTGAAAAAGACATACATATTGGAGACCCCGGAATACCACACCAAAAGGGTTGGGGTCTGTAAGGGAGAGCCGTAGGTGAAGGCTTCTCCCAACTTCAAATCCTCCATAATTAACTGTATAGAATTAAAGACTCCCTCTTCCATAGTCCCACGACCTCCTGTACGCATTTCCAATAGCACACCCATGGCCATGAATGGTGATGGTCTGGCTATGTAGCTGCCTTCCCCAGAGACTGGGAGATCTGGAAAGCCAAGGCTGCCATTTTTGCCATCAGCTCTGCACCGCTTGGCACAGCGCCATGACCTGAGTGGTGGCCCAGGATAGACGCGCTGATGGAACAGAGAGGATGGTAAGAGTGGAGGCCAACTCAGCACGAGGAGAGGTGTCGGACGCCCTTTCTGTGCCATCTCTTTCTGCCACCACCTCCCATGGTCACTGGGACTCTTCCCAACACCTTAGCGCTAGGAAAACTCTAGCCTTGGGGAGAAACACAGATGTTTACTGCTTCTACCCCACTCAGATTGTCAGCCCAGAATTAGAAACCAAAGTAGTAACTCTTCGAGTCTCTGTGCCCAGGCTACCCTGTGTAGACCACACTCTCTCCGACTGTGACAACAACTGCCTTGTCCTTTCACAAGCCTCAGGGAGATCAGCTCTTCAAATTTTGCAAAACAGCTTCAGAAGGCTCTTGTATGTTTTACCCACCCACCACTTGGCCCAAAACGGAGGGCTCTCCCTTCTGTCTAAATATATATGACTTCTCACTAGTTCAGACTTCAGCCTCAACTCCTGGCTTGGAGAATTCTGCTCATTTAACATTTGTCGGCTCCCGATCTCTCACAAAGGCCATTTAGCATTAGGAGCCAAGTATCTGCCTTATGTATCCAAAGCCATTCACTCAGACCGGCTCAGAGTTTTGCCTACTTCTGGGAAGGGACAGGAGCTACATAAAAATGCATGCTGTGCCGGGAGGGTTGACCAGATGACTTTTCTGCATCTCTAATTTCTGTAATTACCACTTGGGGAATACACTTAGTTTTATTCCTAGAAGCTATACCACAAAAGTCTTATAAAAAATCCCTCAAAGATTACTGCATTACCTTGTTTTCCCTTAAGTAATAAACACACAGCTTCTAACAGTTACAGCCTTGTGAGTTCCGTCTTGAAATGGCGCCACAGCCAAATGTAATTAAAATGAAGGAACTGTGTTCTGTTTCTCCCTCATCCCCAGCTCAGAATCACTCTATATTTCTTCCCCTATGAATCAGGAAACAGCTGGCAAACCAGTTCATCCTTTTTATTTCTTTTAGCTCATGTTCAAGCTGGGAAGGCCTTCTAAGCATAATCTCTTCCTAAATAAATAGTTCTCTGGGTTCGCACTTGCAATAATTTACTGAGCAGTTACTTTAAGACCAAAAAAAAGTTTTTCTTAGAAAGAGAAAATGACATGTGTTTTTTTGCCCTTGAGTAGCCCATGGGGGGAAGGCAGACATGAATGAGGAATTAGAATGTAATGTTTTAAGTGCCATGCACAAGTGTCTACACTGCACGGGGGAAAGCCACTTGCCAAATACTCGCTACATCTAGGGTATGTTAGAGAAGCCTTTCCAGAGGAAGTAACATTTAATCTGGGTCGTGGAGTGAGGGATTGTTGGGCAAGAATGGGCTTTTCATACCAGCCAAATAGCTGAGGCATTTGTACAAAGGTATCGAAGACCTCACGAGGGCTATATGTGAAAAAACTTAGTGATAACCAAGCTAATGGGAAAATGTTATCCATTTCAGGGTAACAAGGGATGAAATTTCCTTCCCTTGGCTCTTCAGTCCCTCAGTCAGTTGGTTCCCTGTAGAACAAAGGACTGAATGCTTTGATTCTATGTTACAAAATTCGCTTTTGTGAAGGTTGTGATTTGTAAGGTGTTCACACCATTTATCCAGGCAAATATCAGCTTAGGCTCGCTCTCCTGGTATAATTGATAATGGTGCCCTCTTTTGCCCTCAAGTGTTTCTATAGCTGGAAATAAATAATACAGCTATTCCACCTTTTGGGGGAAAAAAAAATCCATAAAATACCTGTGTGACCAAGAGAATAGGACTTCCTCTTGGTAGATCCAATCATCTTACTTCATAGAACAAGAATGGCCTCCTATCCTCTGAAAATAAAACATTTTTTCTGAGATAGATTACTTGTGGGGAATGGAATGGAGTCAGCGAATACTCAAGTGTTTTCCAAGCATGTAATGCTATGGTCAGAGAGGTTTTCTAATCCTTTCGATCTAAAAAACCAAAAAGAAAAATCTTGCCTCTTCTCTTACTAGCATCATTCTTCCTAGGCCAATAGAATATCTAGTGTATAGTAGCAGGTTACCCACTAGGGGAAAAAAAATGACTTTTTGTATTGCTCTTCCCAATAAAATGATTTTCATTTATAATGAAGTCAAATATAATTCTCCTTCTCTTTGGCTGGAAAGATGGATGGAATACATTGGAGACTCAAAACCAAATCTCATGGAAAATTAGAGAGATCCCATCTTTGCACTGTCACCACAGGGTTTAGAGAGCTCTGGTTCTAAAATCTGACTCAACAATTTACACTTACTGTGCCAGGCCTTGTGCTAGGATATGGAAAAAGATAGTGAAAAACAAGCTACGCTATTTATTCTTGAATCAATCAGGAAAGGCTATGTTATGCTGCAGTAACAAAGACAAAGAAAAAATCTTTAAAATAATCAGAGAATATAGTAATAAATGTTAAAACATTACTATCCTAAACAGCAGCCACAATAGAGTGAAAGTAACAAATTAATAAATAGTAAATATCTGAAATGTTGTGGGAAATAATCGCGCCCTGGAATTCTAAAGAAAATAGAAAATTACCTTCCAGGACTAACAGCTAAATTAGCATTGCAAGGTAAAAGTGGAACTTCTTTCGCTGGTAATACATTTGGCTTGGGATCTGGGCTAATGCGTCTAATGTTGACAACTAAAATGAATGATAATATATAGAGAATACACTTTCTGAAAATATTTAAGAGGGAAAAATGGAAAAAAGAGATTTTATCAGTACTAAATGTAAGTTAAGGTTGGAACCTGAAGATGCAAGAGGAACACGCGAATTGCTCCTGCCTTGAGGTTATTCATCAAATCTCATAAACTTAGGTCTAAGTACTCATGGGATCATAGGGATAAGAGGTAGACGATAAAGCCCAGACCTTTTCAAAGTAGCAAGTCTAAGAGGTAATCTCCCATAAGGCTGGAATACCGCCAAATGGCTATACTTTCAATGTAAGAGCAAGCAGCAAATAAACTACCTCATGTGATTTGCAACCCCCAAATCACCAAGAGAATCCAAAATCATCACCAACCATTAGTCTTTTAAAAATATCATTATTAAAGGACCCTAAACTGGTAGTACTCGTGCATTTATGGTCAAGGAGAAGCAAATTTGGTCCAGAGGATTGTACCTTTACCACAATTCTCAAAGAATTCCCAGAAATAATTGTCCCAAGGAAAACATACAACAAACAGAGAAGAGATTCAAGCACACAAGGAAATAAGGCTTTATGAATAAATACATCGACAGCCGAAGACCTCAAATATTTCAGATATTGGCATTATCACAAATAGAATTTTAGTAATTATGCCTACTATTTTTACATTATAAAAGACGAAGTTTAAAATATCAACAGGAAACAAACTGTGAAGAATATAACAAAGCAGATCTTTTTTTCAAACCACAGGGATTCTAGAAATGAAAAATAGAATCATTTAAATTTAAAAAGTTTACAGAAAATTAATTTGGCTGTAGTTAATGAACATATACTATGCAATACAGAATATAAAATGGAAAAATTAAAGTGAATTAAAGGACTTAAAGAGCAGAATAACAAATTCTACAATACATATTTATAATTGGGGCACTTAGGTGGCTCAGTCAGTTAAGGGTCCAACTCTTGATTTCATCTCAGCTCATAATCTCAGGGTCGTGAGATTGAGCCCCACATCTGGCTCCCTGCTCAGGAGAGAGTCCTCCTCTCTCTCTCTTTTCCTCTCTCTTCCCTTGCCCCCCTCGCCTCTCCCCCTACACACATGTGCATGCACCCTCTCTAATAAATCTTTTAAAATATTTTTATAAATATATATTGTATAAATACATATATATTGTATAAATCCATACATATATATATAATTAGATTTCATAGAGGTAAGGAAAAAGAGCTTGGTAGTGGCAATATTTAGAGGTTTAATAATAGGACACTTTCCACAAGTGGTACAGTTGTGTTTTTTCCTCCTATGAAGCCCAATGAATCCCAAGGAGGATACACAAAAAGAAATCTATACAAAGACACAGAATAGAAAATCTGTAAGGCACTAAAGACAAAGAAAAAAATCTAACAACAGCCACAGGAAAATTATAAAGTAACAGACTGACACGTGATATCTCAACAGTAAAAATGAATGCTAGAATATATTGGAGGGCTATCTTTACGGTGCTGAGAAAGAATCAAGTTCAACCTAGAATTCTATACCAATCCAAATATCTTCCAATCATGAGATAAAATGCACTGTTTCAAGAAATAAGATGAATAAAGTATGCCATTCCTAGATCTTCACTAAAGCATCTTTTAAGTGATGGTCATTAGATTTAAAAGAAAGTGATCTGAACTGGAAAGTTTGAGGTGCAAGGAGGGAAGAAGTAGTAATATGTGGGAAATCTAAATAGATATTGACTATAAATGACATTTCAGTTGGGGCATTGTGATAGTTAATAGGGTTAAAAAACTCTAAGAACTTGAAGGGAGGGGGTAATGGTATTGATGAGAGATAGCTTCAAGAAGCTAAATCTGTATGTTGTTATTTGTAGGTTAACCATTAAATGAATAGACACAGAGTGTATAACTTGCAAACAAATAGAGGGACAAAGAGAATGAGAAAAAAATACTTAAAGCAAAAGAAAAAGGAGATAAAGACAAAAATAAAATGGAAGAGACAACACGAAATATGCCAGTATATAATAAATTCAAACATAGGAATAATTGCATCGTAAATGAACCAAGTATTCTAGTTAAAAGATAATCATACTAGATTTGTAAAACAAGAATCTAAGCACTTTTTTTTATAAGATACCTAAAATAAAAGGATATATAAAGGTTAAAAAGTTAAAGAATAAATATATATCATGCTAACAGGAATCAGAAGAGAAATGTATATGTATATTAATACCAGGCAAAATAAACTAAAAAGCCAAAATAAGGCAAAAAGAATTACTGTAGTTAGCAATCACTGCATAATACAAGTTCAATTTTCCAAGAGGATATAACATTTTAGAACATATATGTACATAGTAACATAGCATCAAAATATAAATCGGAGGGGGAGACGAAGCATGAGAGACTATGGACTCTGAGAAACAAAGTGAGGGTTTTGGAAGGGACAGAGGGATGGGGGGTTGGGTGAGCCTGGTGGGAGCTATTGAGGAGGGCACGCACTGCATGGAGCACTGGGTGTGGTGCATGAGCAATGAATCTTGGAACACTGAAAAAAAATAAAATTTAGATATATTATGAAAAAAAATAAAGACTGCCAAAAAAAAAAAAATATATATATATATATATATATATATGAAGTAAAAACCAAAAGACTTCTAAGGAGAAATAAACAAATCCACAATTATACTAGGAGATATTAACACACCTCTATCAGGAATGGGACACGGAGAAACAAAAGACAAAAAAAGCTATAAGTATACAGAATATTTGAACACCACAATTAACAAATTTGACTTGAGGGATACTTATACAATGTTGTGCTAGGAATTGCAGAATATACATTTATTTCAAGCAAGCATGAAATATTCACAATTAGCCATATTCTGGACACCTCTTCACTAATTTCAAGGGATCAAAACTGTATCTTTTAACCACAGTACAATAAAGCTAGTGGTAACAAAAAGATACTTAGAAATTTTTCTACATGTTTGGAAATGTAAGAATACCCCTTCTCAATAGCCCAGGGGTCAAAGTAGAAATCTTAATGAATATTAGAAACATTTTCATCTTAACTGTAACAAAATAGTCAAACCATATGGGACGCAATTTCCGCGGTACTTAGAAATTTATAGCTTTGAATACTTGTAGTAGAAAAGAAGGTAGGTTAAAAATTAATGAGTAAAGCATCTCTCTCAAGATATTAGAAAAAAGAACCATAAAGTAAACTTAAAGAACATAGAAGGAAATCAAAGATCAGGCAGAATTTAATGAACTAGAAACAAAACAAAATAGAGAGGATTAACAAAGCCAAATACTTGTTTATTGAAAAGCTAATTGAGAAATCTCTAGCATGACCAGGCTAGAAAAAAAAAAAGAAATATGGCACAAACTACCAGTATCAAGAATGAACGTGTCTACCCCTGCAGATGCTGCAGATATTAAAAAGTTAAGTTATTCTAAAGGTTGCATGAATAATTTAGAAAGTTTTGATGAAATTCAGAGAAATACATAATTTACCAAAATTATCTCTGACCTGAGAGACAAGATCAGACTAAGACATTCTTTCTCAAGCCCAGTTCTCAATTCCCTGAGGAGAGAATTCAATCGCTCCACTCTAGTCCAGCAACCACACCAGACACAATTAAAACCAGAGTATGGGATTAAGTTCCAAAACACATCTGCCAGGGATCGATATTGACAGGAGAGAAAAAGGAGAGTTCTCAGAGAAATGGGGTCATCGCAGAGGGCAGACATTCCAAAGGAAATGTACCAGTGTAGAGGACTAATCTGAATCTATCTATCTATCTAACTATATTATCACTTTTTACCTACTGGTTTCCCCCTCTATAGACTTCCTCAAGGCAGTTCTTAGCAGAGTATCTAGAGTAGGTGGGGCTCAGTCCACTTTCATTGAATGAATGCTTCAGTGAATGAATTTAATCTTTGACATTGGAGATTTTCGTCTCTAAGATGGAAGTGACAATAGCCTGAAAGCAAGAACGTGGACCCAATAATACTGAGATTCTTTTCTTAGATCTATGATCACATCTGAAACTTTCATATCTATATTGATTGATAGATATGGATAAAGGTAGATATAAAACAAAGACTTATTTTTATTAAAGTTTTATTATTAAAAACTTATTTTTAATTTTGTTTTTCTGGCTCTATGGAACTGTAACTGACAAAAATTATATATATTTAGGGTGTCGAATGTGATGATTTCCTATAGATATACATTGTGAAATGATTACCACAATCAATGTTAATGTCCATCACCTCGCCATACCTTTTGGTTTTGTTTTTGTTTTCAAATATTGGCATTACCTGTCAATATCTGAATACACTTAAGGTCTACTCTCTTGGCAACTTTCAAGGATACAATACAGTATTAGTAACTATAGTCACCATGCTGTACATTAGATCCCAGAACTTATTCATCCTTTAGCTGAAAGCTTGGACATTGTGACCAACAGGTAACAAGGCATTTTACTGGATGCACATAACTTGAAGGTTAAAATGAATTGAGCTGCATGACGGTGGCATTTTCTGAGCTGCTGAGGGTACGCCCAGTGCTGGCCTCCATCTCTGACCTCTCGCTTCTGGGCACAGTCTTTAGGATGTGCCTGCTCTACCCGAGAAGGGTGGACTTTTCTAGAAGAATAATGTTTTGTTTCCTTTGTGCACCTTCTGTTCCTTTGTCCCTTTTTGCGAGTTTGTGAAAAAATCTGATTCTCCAATCTCAATAAAGTTCACAGATATTAGATCAATTTTCTCGAACATTATCCTTCCATCACGCAAGGCTGATGAGGTTATTTTCCTTCCTAAAACCCTTTGTGGTTTTACTCCATAAATGTAACTTTACAGACTTGGGTGGTTCAAGAAATATCACATTTTTAAAAATCCAATTAAATCCAATTCTAAGCCCCTATTGTTACAGCTGGCAGGAAATTCAATCAGAGTGCTTAATGGAGGTTCTTCTCTTTCCCTAGAGTAGTCCCAGAGGCCAAGAACAGAGAAGTCCAACCTCTATTACCTTCCCAGCCAGAGGGGAGTCTCTCTTCCTCCCCACCCAGAATACTGAGCATAATCTCATCCAAGACGCAAGTTTTTAAATACAAAAGTAAGAAATGCTGTTCTTCCAACAGCTTCTCCTTCTGGCCCTGCCAACGCCCCAGGGTAAGGAAAGAGAAAAGCTCAGGCTAACTTCTGGAAAGAAGAGTGGGGTGTGGTGGGTAGGTATAAAAGGAAAACGCAAGTTAATAATCACAATAAATTATCCTCCTACACCCTCAAATACTCTATTTTTTTCTTACACAGTAGAGTTCCAATTTTTAGCCAGATTTCTAAGGCCCCCATAACCTTCTGGCTGCTTTTCTAGTCTTTCTCTTTTTCTCAAACCCTAATCCCATACTCTTCTCAGCCAGTTTCACGTTTAAGCAACTATATTTAAGTTTCTCTCTCTGTGCCCTATCTCCCTAGGAAATACCATTCACTCATCTCCAAAGATTCAACTCATAGAATTATCCCTTTGGGGAGATTTGTCCAGACATCCCCCAGGCAGGAATGACCACTCTCTTCTGCAGACCCCACTATTCCCTGTAATGCTTCAGTACACTTTGTTGTTTAATGCAGATACCTGTCTTCTCTCCTGCCCTTTAAGTCCTTGAGGAGAGCAATCATGTCTACTTGATTCTCCATCCCAATATCTGGCCCGTGCTTGGTTTATATTTGGTGCTCCATAAACAAACAGAAATGGACAGCCAAGAATAAACAAAACAGAGAGCCAGCATGGGGGAACCTACAACATGGTCGTAGACACCTTGACCTCAGAAGTGTTGTGTGTCTACACCCATGTTGTATCAACACTGTCCATGTAGGGTCATTTTAGATGCAGAAAGCGCGTCCTTCCAACTATGTGTATGCCAAGGTCTATTTTCTTCTTTCACTTCTTTGAAGTTTGGACTTCAAATACTTGCCATTTGTGATTTTAGTTCTTAGCCAGTGTTCCCTAGAACTGCTGTTGGAGGGTTCAGAGAGTCTAGGACAGAGATCTCCAACCAGGAAACCAATCACTGAAATAGAAGCAGCCACCAAGATATTTTTTTTTTTTAATCTGGGCTTGAATGTTCTTCACATGGTCACATCTACCGCTCAACTCTTGAAAGCATAGAAGTCTGTGTCCCCTGACTGAAGCCAGCTTTCCACAGAAGCCAGTCTCTAAATTCTTCCCCCACTCAAGCCAACAGTTAGTCTAGGAGTCAGGTGACCATTTTCCTGTGGGTGCATGTCCGCGGATGCGCGTGCGTGCAGATGGGAAAGGGCGCAGGGAGCAGAGGGCGAGAACAGGACAAGATGTGAGAGAAGGAGCACAAGGAAATGGAAGCTCTCAGTTCTGCTTCCAGATGGTGGCTAGCCCTTCTTAATTCCGGCGCGGGTTTCCTTCACACCGACATGTCGCCCGTCCAAATGGAAGTCTGCCCACATCGGCACAGTCATCCTAGCTTCTGTTCCACTTGAGTGGCTTTCGGCCACCTACATACAGCACGTGCTTTAATACATTCAATCTTGTTCAGTTTAACAAGTAACTATTTTGAACTTATGCTGTGTTAGGCTACATCCTAGGACTACAGGGGTGATATAGACAGCATCCGTACTCTTAGGGAGCACAGAGTTTACTGAGGACTGACATGAGGACTGATCACTATGAAATAAGATAGAACTACGCAGAGAGGGTCATGGGGGAATTTACAGGAGAGGCGCTTGGCCCCATATGGAAATTCAGGGTAGACTTTGCAGAGGAGGTACTATTTATGGCAGGAAAAGAAGGGCAGCCAGGGCGCATGCTGGGGGTGGGGGCTGCCTAGGAGAAGAGGCTAACGAGTAGATTATAAAGGATATAACATGCCAAGAATTTAAACTTTAATCCAAAGTCAATGGGGATCCTTAGAAGATTTAAGTAGGAGAATGAAGTAATTAAACTTGAATCTTAAAAAGCTAGTCTGTTTCTCTAAATAGATACCTTACTTAACCTATACTAAGACATTTTAATAAGTGCAAGATTAAATATTTGTATAGTCTTCTCTGTCAGTGTTTGTGTAAATATACGTGCATGCGTGCTTTCAGAGAATCTGAAATGTTCTTTTTCTTCCCTTATTTCATTTGCTTCCAGATGCCGAGATAAAGTCACTAGGCCAAAGACAATCGAAAGCTTCCAAAAGAAAAATAAAACCTAAGACATCCAACTTCCAAGTTGGTAAGTCAGGAGGGCATGTGGAAATTTACCAGATCCTACATGAAATGTATTCTTTTTTTAATTTTTATTTTATTTTTTCGGTGTTCCAGCATTCATTGTTCATGCACCACACCCAGTGCTCCATGCAATATGTGCCCTCCTAATTCTTTTTATGCTCCATTTTCATGCCAATTCTGCTCCAAATTTTAAAAAAAGATTTAGGGCCTATCGTTGTGTTTTTGTCACCCTAGTAAAAGTACCTTTATAGATTTTTTTAATGAATGCCAGTTCTTGCAAATTGATTCTGCATCTGTTTTCAATTAAGGTTTACATGAGTGATTAACAAACAGGATCTCAATGAGGAAAAATTATGGGACTTATTTACAAGGATGTCACATTTCAGCTTACCTCCAAGCTGTGGTTTTTACCTCCGCTGCTTATATTTCTGAGTTTGAGAACATTCTAGCTTTCACAAAACCCAAAATTCAAGCAGCTAAATATTGCTTGAAAGAGAATTTCCCACTGGGTTACTTTCTGTAAACCTGAAAGTAAATCAGTATGAGGACGTGCATTTCCAAGGCAGGATCTCTCTCTGCAACGGGATACTAGGGAAAGGAACCTCATTTCATCTTTGCTTCCTGAATCCCAAATGGGGCGAGGTATATGATTTGTTACTTCCGTGGTTACCGCTGGAGGCTCTCTTAATATTCTCTGGGTTGGGTACCTTTTTCCTTATAAGAATTTTGAGAATATAACTGTCAGATAAGGGAAGTTTGCCCTCTAAGCCTTCCTACCCTTCACTTTGGTCCTCCCAGGCACCGTCTTTTGTTCCCTGGTGGCCCCCAAACTACCCCCATGTCTGTCCTAAGCAACCCTTGACAATCCAAAGCAGATGTTGCCTCCTTTTTCTGTCCTGGTTCAAATTTCGAAGCTGGTTGGAAAATTGATTCCCACTAACCTACTAATGGCTAGAGGTGTTTTTATATTATTCCTCCTAGAGATATTCATTTTTTTTTTAAAGATTTTATTTATTTATTGAACAGAGAGAGAGAGATCACAAGTAGGCAGAGAGGCAGGCAGAGAGAGAGGGAGAAGCAGGCTCCCTGCTGAGCAGAGAGCCCGATGTGGGGCTCGATCCCAGGACCCTGAGATCATGACCTGAGCCGAAGGCAGAGGCTTTAACCCACTGAGCCACCCAGGGGCCCCGAGATATTCACATTTTTTACTAGGACTGGATTGCCCTCTTCCAAAGAAATAAATCTGCAAAGATTGTGGCCAAACTCATTTATTCTCTGAAGCAATTTACTTTTGTTCCTTCACTTGGCAAATAGCTACAGTATTAAGTTACTAGTATGACAAAGGCCCTTTCCTAGGAGCTGATGGAACAGCTCCCAGATGGAACAGACGTAGATCTTGTTTTTAAACCGCTTACAGTTGGATCAGCAGCATGGCCTTTCAGACTGAAGGGACCAGGCTAGTCGGGGTCTTAGTAACCACAGCAGCTTAGCATCTGAACCAAAGCCTGAGCTTTGTAGGTGCTCAGTAAAATCTGTTGAGGGATGAAATAGATAGGAGAGGAGACTGGGGCCAAGTCTGGCTTCTGATTACTCCGCGACCTTGCAGGAAAAGGTAGAGGGGGAAGGGTCCCTTTAACAACTGGAAGCTTAATAGGACCCTTGTAAAGGCAAAAAAACACCTTTGCTTAGCTAGTGCTACCAAAAAGTAAAGAGGGGAGGGAAACACTACGCAGAAGACAGTAATGAAATATCAAAGTCTGTAGCTGGGAGATGAAAAGGAAAGTCTACTTAAGTCTTTGAAATCTTAACCGGAAACTCTGGAGTTTTGGCTAAGAGCTAAAATGAGATGCCTACGAACAGCTAAATCGAGTTCATCCGGATGGGAATACACTGATGAAAGAAATGCTAATGTTTAGAGTTTTTTTTTTTTAAATGCATTTTAAAATTTCTATTAATATGGAAGCATTCCCAATATAGGACAAAAGACTATATAGCAATGGAAATCATGGATGTATTATGATGAAAAAGTAGTATTTATGTGCATAGAATCCTGTAGGACATACCAAAATATTAACAATGGTTATCCCTAGGAAGTAGGATTATGGGTGATTTCTATTAAAATAATGAGTGCTTAAATAAGGAGTTTTAAAATTCATTTTAAGTAATAAATTATTTCATAATCTTTAAATAACATTTTTTAAAACAACATTTTTCTGGCAATAAACATTAATTATTTAATGCAGCTTAAACATTAGTGACAGGGCCTATGAGGATATGTGGGTGTATGTGAAATGAGGTATGGAAAATTCAAGATAATCCTGGGTGTTTGAAAAGAGGCTTGAAAAGACATCTGCTTCTTAAATGTCACTAAAAACCAACATCTTGCTTTCAAGTAAGAAATTCTACTTCTGATCTACCTGGAAGTCTAATTACATACTCTTTGCTTTCATCTGATTAAAAGACAAACAAAACACCTAAACAACAAGTCCAAGAGATGAGAAGGTGGCAAATGCCCCATTCTCCAAAAGGCTCTTGGATTCAGGGAGGCCAGTGATGATCACGGAGGGAGTGGAGAGATGGGAAGAAGGGCTTGGTCCCAAAGTACCCACTGTGATCCTTTTCAGTTTGAAAGTTACCCCTTTTTCTCTTAAAAAAGGTCTTAAAAAAGTAGCCCAAGCTACACTGAGGTTTTAACAGATCTATCAACATTTGTGGGTGATAGAGATACCTGCCTGACAGCACTCAACAGGATCAAAATTAAAACAAACCAAACATGTGACTAGAGAAAGACTACTGGAATATATGCCCCGTGTTCCTAGTGGCTGTCCTTGGCACATACAGTAAGTGATGGATAGGTTTCTACTCCTATTTCTACTCTAGCTGTTGTCCGGACTTTCTAAAATGGGCCTGGGAAAACAATTCACATAGCATGATCTCTCTTTGTACAAAGTAGAATTGCATAACTATATAATACATAGTTTTTGCAGGAAAATATCTAGAAGTCTTACCAGCTTCTTGGTAGGTACCCTTTCTTGTGCATTTTGTATATGACCTACAGAGAAAGTCTCTCCAGGTGTATAGTTCCACTATTCCAGCTTTGGCTCTCAGCATTTTAGCCCTTTAAACAATTTCAAATACATGTTAAAAATAAATAGGCTTTTCCTATGGAATTTTCCCCAGTTTTGCCATGTGTTTGAACATTGGTGAGCCAGGAAACGGTAATTTGAAATCTGAGATTTCTCTTCAGTTTATCTAGCTGTCATATAGGAGGTGATGGGACCTACTAATATTTAAGAGCTGTCAGTCTGGCTTGTATTTTCACCTGTGAAAACTAGACTGGTAGATGAATGGCACCATTTATCCCACTTAGCTGTGTTTCCTTGTGTCCTACATGCAGAGCAGAACCCAAATCTCCAGAGGTCAAAAGCTTTACAACCCAAGTCCTAGAAAATTCTGTGTAACATTTTCATTATTGGCTTTTTAAAATGAGAATTCTGTCCCTTAAGCCACTAGGAAATGGAGTTCACACTACTGTTTTAATAGAGTTGCCAAGTTCCCAAGGGGATGCCGGGCTCTACGCTGCACAATGGCTGAACCTGGTTTACCAGCAGCCCCAAATGTCAGCGGCTGGCCAGGGGTTACCCAGCATCTGGATGGTACAGATGGTGAGGAAATCACTCTTTCTTATTTCACCCATTTGTCTTGCTCATTTTTCAGTCTCTTTCCCCAACTAGTTCCTCTTCCCATTCTTCCTTTCTCCTATTCACAATTGTTGGAACTGTGTCCACCACACCCATCACACACACAAAGAAGATATACTGAATTCCTAACCCCCGGTACGTCGGAATGTGACCTTATTTGAAGATAGGGTCTAGCAGAGATACTTGAGTGAAAATCGGGTCACTAGGGTGGGCCCTAATTTAATGTAATTGTGTCTTCACAAAAGCAGAAATTTGGATACAAGGAAGAACACCATCTTCTTGTGTCAAGGAATGCCTGAGGCTACCAGAAGCTAGGAGAGGGACATGGAAGAGAACCTTCCCTCACAGCTTTCTGAGGAAACCAACCCTGCTGACATCTTGATTTCAGACTTCCAGCCTCCAAAACCACGAAACTATACATTTCTGTTGTTCAAGCTGCCAAGTTTGTGGTACTTTGCTTCAGCAGTTCTAGGAAATGAATATATCCCACTCCTACCCGACACTCTCGATTTCTCATACTCCATGCTTTTTTTTTTTTTTTTTTCCTACTTTTCTCTGACCTTTCTTGTCCCAGGACCATCTTTATTTCGGTCCTCTGCTTTGGTTGCATTGGCTGGTCAAACATGTGGTCAGTGTATTGACTGAATAACCCAGACCCCAACCAATCTTGAGAGACGATAACATCTTGTTAACCCTCGCACTGGTCACTGTGTTCTGGGATAATTTATACTTCAGGCATTACCAGAGTCAGTGTTTGTCCTTTGTTTCTACAATTTTGACTCCGTGTAGTGTCTAGTCCCCATCCAAACTTGCACCTGGACAAGAAGCTCCTGAAGAAGAACTGAGTGCCTACGGAACATTACTTTCATCAAAAAGAATGAAATTCTGTACTCTATATGTATCATCAATTATTAGTCATTGTATAAGATAATCAAGCACCTCTGTGCTGTTTTACTTTCTGCCCATTTAATAATTAAATAGACTTTTTCATGATGACAGAAATTGATTTTTATCTTGGCAGTCAGAATTGCATAGGAGATCACTTTGATATAGAAACCTGTCAAGACTATAGATGAAAGAAATCCAGAGCAACATATCAGACAAACTAGAAAGCAGTACTTTCCAAGAAATACTCTGTCTTGAGTTATCAGCCTTAGATCTGAGAAGCCCCAATTCCCAGCTGGGGTTAGGCTGAAATGCTCCAGTGACCTAGACAAGAAACTTAACTTTGTTTTCTTACAGGCACAAGGAGGAGGAACATCAGGAAGCTGTTTTCTCTGAAAATGATATATCGTGTCCTGAGATCCTGTGATTTGTTCAGTCTTCGTTTTGAAGGTCGCTGATGCTCAAAACCCAAAGGTTTTGAGGAATTTTAACCATGTGAGGCCAGCTCTGCCTACACACAACACTCGCACATGTAGATCTATGGCAGTCACAGAGTGCCACCTCAGAACGTCTGGCCAAGTGCCATCCAACTGATGGCATTCCTCTCATTCTTGTCCTAAGGAAGTATTCTTCATAAAACCTGGCAATAAGGGCTCACATCATGATTGTTGGTATATGAACTAACATTAAGTGCATTCCTGGGTTCTCTCTATGAATTCGACCGACCAAGCTGCCTCATACCATTGAACAAATCATGCATGGTCCTCAGTGAGACTCTGTTGCTTACTTTCCACAGACTACACTTACACAGGCAAGGACTTCACAATCACACTGACCTTTGTTCTGGGTTATAGGCTCCTGATCATAGTTACTTAACCTCCCTGAGTCCCAAATTCCTCTTCTGTGTAACTGAGGAGGATGGGGAATATTATACAGAACGACACTACTTTCTAAAATGGGCAGATCTTAAAATTTGTATGGAACCAGAAAAGACCCCAAATTGCTAAGGAAATGTTGAAAAAGAAAAACAAAGCTAGGGGCATCATGTTGCCTGATTTCAAGCTTTACTACAAAGCTGTGATCACCAAGACAGCTTGGTACTGGCACAAGAACAGATACGTAGACCAGTGGAACAGAGTAGAGACCCCAGATATGGACCCGCAACACCATGGTCAAATAACCTTCGACAAAGCAGGAAAAAATATCCAGGGGAGAAAAGACAGTCTCTTCAATAAATGGTGCTGGGAAAATTGGACGGCTATATATAGAATGAAACTTGACCATTCTCTTACACCATACACAAAGATAAACTCGAAATGGATAAAAGACCTCAACGTGAGGCAGGAATCTATCAAAATCCTAGAGGAGAACATAGGAAGTAACCTCTTTGACATCGGCCACAGCAACTTCTTTCAGGACACGTCTCCAAAGGCAAAGGAAACAAAAGCGAAAAGGAACTTTTGGGACTTCATCAAGATAAAAAGCTTCTGCACAGCAAAGGAAACAGTCAACAAACCAAACAGGCAACCCACGGAATGGGAGAA
>CM052892.1:73604040-73622503 GCA_028534135.1 Potos flavus | reverse complement strand
AAGTCAAGCGGAGAAAGTCAATTATCATATGGTCTCACTTACGTGTGGAGCATAAGGGAAAACATGGAGGACATTGTGAGAGGGAGGGGAGGGATGAATTGGAGGAAATCGGAGGGGTGAAGAACCATGAGAAACTGAACTCAGAACAAGGGACTGAGAGTTTTGGAGGGGAGGGGTGGGGGGATGGGCGAGCCTGGTGGTGGGTATTGAGGAGGGCACGTATTGCATGGAGCACTGAGTGTGGTACATAAACAATGAATCTTGTAACACTGAAAAAATAAAAGTATTTGGGGGGGAAAAAAAAAAAAAGAACTCTTCCAGGCCCAGTAAGTCACATATCATCTGCATCCACTTTCAGGTTCTAATGGTGGAGTGAAGTAGTTGCAACAGAAGCCATTTGGCCTATTAAGCCTTAAATAATTACTATCTACCCCTGTAAGATCAAGTCTGCTAACTCCTGACCTGAGTCAAGGGAAAGGTCATTGCCAGGACTTTGGAAGACTCCTCTACACCTCTCCCACTCACAACCGTATCAGTAACCACTATCCTGACTTTTGGGATCGTGATTTTTTTTTTTTTTTTTTTGTACCTAATAATTTTAGAACCTTAATACTGACGAAGGATCTAACTCACTTTTGCCTGGTTTTGAACTTCGTAAAAATAGAATCATACCACATGACGTTTCTCATGCTCTTTTGCTCAACATTGATCTGCAAGACTAATTCATGTTGTTGCATTTAGTTGTAGTTTGTTCATTATCGAATTGTACTCTCAGTGTATGGATAAAACACAATTTATTCCTTCAACTGTTTATGAAAATTTGGCTTATTTTAATATAGTGAATCATGGTACAATGGACATTCTTATCCACACCTCCTGAGTTACTGTTGGTATATATGCAGCAGATGTGCTGAATCCTAACACATGTTATTTTCAATTCATCATACAGATCACTCCAAATTACTTTCCAAAGGGTTTGTGCCGGTTCACACTCCAGCCAATTGGTCCAAATCTCCACCAACATTGACATTATCAAGTATCTAGGGGGTCTTATTTGCCAGTTTGTTAAGGACACCTAGAAGGTCAAAGTACGTTGTGTTGGTTTAACTTCTATTTCCACAGCAATCAGTACGGTTGAGGACGTTTTTCAATATTTACTGGCCCCTTGCATTCCTCTTTTTTTTTTTTTAAGATTTTATTTATTTGTGAGAGAGACAGAGTGCACACAAGCAGGGGGAGCAGCAAGCAGAGGAAGTCCCAATGTGGGGCTCAATCCCAGGACCCTGGGAGCATGACCTGAGCTGAAGGCAGAGGCTAAACCAATGAGTCACCCGGGCGCCACAGATTGCCTTGTTGTGTGGTGAAATGCTTGTTCAAGTTTCCTGCCCTTTATTCTGTTAGATTGTTTCTGTTTTTCTTCTTGATTTATAGCGCATTAAACATTCTGGGTCCTAGGCCTTTGTAAATTACATGTAAATAGCTTCTACCCCTCCAGGGCTTTCGTTTTCCGCTTTTTATGTTGTCTTTCAATGAACAGAAATTCTTACAGTTGGCTATGTTAAAAACCATCTTTTCTTTTCTGTTTAATGCCTTTTTGTCTTAAAAAATGCTTATTTTTGAGATACTCTCCTTTATTACCTTCTTAAAGCTTTCTAGTTTTTGCCTTTCACGTGAGGTCTTGAATTCCAGTAGAATTCTTTTTGTGTGTCCTGTGACACAGGGTTTTCATTATTTTTTTCCCCATATTGCTACCCACTGGTTCCAACACCATTTACTGAAGATACTTTCCATTTTTCCACAGGACCTCTCTTTCATGTACATAGTGGCCATATACGCATGAGTGTGTTTTCTAGGTTATTTTTGTAGTCCTGTTGGCATGTTTGTGTATCTTCGCATCTAATATTATTAAGTCTTTATTATAAAATAGGTTGTGAAAACCAATGTTCCCACCTTGTTCTTCTTCAAGACTGTGTATGGCTGTTTTGGCCATTTGTACGAGAATGTAAATTTTACCATTAACCTGCCAAGTTCCCAAAGTTCTACTGAATCTAGAAATCCATTTGGGGAGACCTGACAATTTTTTTAATAACAAGTCTAACAGTCCACAAACATAGAATCTCTCTACATTGATTAGGTATTCCTTAAATTTTTCAAAGAAGTTTAATCATTTTCTCTACAGATCTTTTACTTATTTTGTTAAATTTATTCCTAAAAGCTTCATATTTTTAAAATTTTCCTTTGGGTGCCTGGGTGGCTCAGTCGGTTAAGTATCTGCCTTCGGCTCAGGTCATGATCCCAGGGTCCTGGGATGGAGTCCCACATGAGGCTCCTTGCTCAGCAAGGAGCCTGTTTCTCCTTCTCCCCACCTCTCCCCCTACTTGTACTGTCAAATAAATAAAATCTTTTTTAAAAATTTCCTTTAATGCTAATATGTAGGACTACAATTATTCTGTATTACATTTTATATTTGGACATTTGTTAGATTCTAATCCTAATAAATTTTTGTGTGTTCTTTACAATCATAAAAATTATAACATCCATAAGTAGAGAGAGTTTTATTTTCAATTGTTAACTTTTTTCAAACTTATTGTAACTCAAGGTCCTAGTCAATGTTGATAGTAGTTGTAATGCTAGTTACTTTTTTGGTTCTGGTTTTAAGGGGAAAGGATTCATCATTTCACTATTAGGTCTAACATTTGCTGAGTCGTGTTTTATGGATACTCTTTATCTGAATCAGGTAGTTCCACTTTTATTACTAGAAGTACTTTACCAATCATAAGTTTTAGTAATTTTATTGATCTTTTTCTTTATCCATTGATATGATTTTCCTCCATTACTATCTTAATGTGGTTAGATACATTAATTGGTATTCTAAATCAAATTTTAAGCTAAACTTGCATTCCTGGAATAAACCTAATGTTGTCCTAATATTATCCCTTTTACTTACCCGTTACTAGATTAAGTTTGCTAATGTTTTGCTTAGGACTTTTGCATCTATACTGATGAGGGTAATTGGCTTATAGTTTTCCTTTCTTGTTATTGCCCTTGTGAAGTTTTAGTAAGGGGTTATGTTAGCTCAGAAAATGAGGATTGTATGCAGCCAAGACCATGCCATTTCCACATCCTCTGAGGATAAAACTTTATCACCCAACAGAGACATATGTGGAAAAGACATGCACTTATAGACTAAAACAGTTAGCAGTGGCTGTGCCTTCTCCATATACTCTCTTGGGGATCACACACATTTCAGACAATATAATTATAAGATGGAAGAGGGCTAGAGCATAACATTAATTACCTCCTACTAATAAATAGTATGTTCCTTCTTTATGTACATATATAATTTTTTTTAAGATTTTATTTATTTGAGAAAGAGAGCGAGCGAGCACAAGCAGGGGGAGCAGTAGGCAGGGGGGAGAGGGAGAAGCAGACTCCCCACCAAGCAGGAAGCCCGATGCAGGACTCTTATTCTAGGACCCCGAGATCCTGATCTGAGCATAAGGCTGACACTTAATGTACCAAGCCACCCAAGCATCCCTGTTCCTTCTTTTTCTGTTCTCCCAAAAAACTTGTGTAAAATTTGAATTGCTTTTTTTCCTTAGATTTGTGATAGAACTCACCAATGGTTTTATGTGGAGGAAGATTTAGGACTTCTGATTCCATTTCATTAATGGTTGTAGGTCAGTTCAGATTTTCTACCTTTCCTTAAGTCTGCTGTGATAAATTTTTAAAGGATTTAATCCTTTTATCAAAATTTTCCAATATATTCCAGTTATTTACAGTATACCCTTATTACATTTTCGAATGTTTGCAACCTCTGTAGAATATCAATTTTTTTTATTTCTGATATTTGCATCTTTTTCCTTAATCTTGCCTGAAGTCTCTCAATTTTATTAGTCTTTACAAAAATCAGTTTTCAACTGTGTAAAGTCTCCATTTTGTGTGTGTTCTAAGTTACTTTATGATCTAGCTTGATTCTTATTTGAGTGATTAGCTCTTATTCTGAATTTTTTCATATAAAGGCTTATCTCATTAATTTGAAGCCCTATTTTTTTCTAATGTGTTTACATTCTAATTTTTTTACCCTATAAATTTCCAATACTGCTATGTCTGTTCCCTTATAGAAACAAAATGAAGTCATTCTTGTTCAATTAAAAGTGTTTATCTTTTATTTGTTCTTTGACCTATAGATTATTTGGAAGTAGAATTCTTAATTTATAAATTAATAAGTATTTTCTAATTATCTTCTTGCTATGAATTTCTAAATTAATGACAATGTGTCATAGAACATGGTATATATCATTTTATCCTTAAAAATTTGCTGAGAATTCCTTTGTCCAGGACATGGTAAAGTTTTGTGTAAAATCCATGTGTACTCCATGGGATCCTGGTAGCTCAGTCAGTTAAGAATCTGCCTCCAGCCCAGGTAATGATCTCAGGGTCCTCGGATTGAGCCCTGCATGGGACTCCCTGTTCCGTGGGGAGTCTGCTTCTCCCTCTCCCTTTGCCCCTCCCCCAGCTCCTGCTCTCTTTTGCTCACGCTCACTTGCTCCCTCTAAAGTAAATAAAACCTTTTTTAAAAAAATCCATGTGTACTTCAAAAGAAATTTTATTTTTCATTTATTGTCTATGGCGTTATGTGTAAGTTTAGGAAATCAAATTTGTTAATCATCTTATTTAAATCTTTTTTATCATCACAAAGTTTTTTTTTTTTTTAAGATTTTATTTATTTATTTGACAGAGAGAGAGAGATCCATCACAAGTAGGCAGAGAGGCAGGCAGAGAGGGAGAAGCAGGCTCCCTGCTGAGCAGAGAGCCCAACGCGGGGCTCGATCCAGGACCCTGAGATCATGACCTGAGCCGAAGGCAGGGGCTCAACCCACTGAGCCACCCAGGCGCCCCCATCACAAAGGTTTTTGGTCTGCTTTTCCATTAGTTCCTAAAAGACGAAATGAAAATCTCCCACTATCGTTATTAATATTATTTCTTCTTGTAATCCTGTCAACTTTTGCTTTACATATTTTAAAGCTAAGTTATTACATAAAGACACACTTAAAGCAGTGGAGAATAGCCTTTTGGTGATTTGACCCATTTGAAGGAACTTTATGAGTATCTTTGGTCTTAAAATTTGTTCAGTATAGTCAACTACACTAATTAGTATTTGTATATTCTTTAATTTTTAATTTCCTGATATTTTATGTATGTCTTTTGTAAACATATAGTTACATTTTCTTGTTATTTTCATTTTCTATCCAGTCCACCATCTTTGTCTACTAACTGGAGAATCTGATTCACTTACATTAATGTAATTACTTAGGCACTTGTTTTAAGTCTGCCATTTTATTTTGTGGTTTCTATTTTATTTTGGCTTATTCTATAGCTGGTTTGTAATCTCATAACCTTTATTCCTTTTTTCTCATTCTACTTATTTTTCCATTTGCTAGAATGGCAGTTTTATGTTCTGCTTCTCCACTTTATGTGATTATTGCAAATATTAAATGGTAACATTAACAATTAAGGTTAATACCACTATTTCACTCACAGAATCTGTGAAGAACTTACATTATTTTAAGTCCAGTTTTTTTTCACTCTTGATGCATATGCTGTTGCTTGTTTTTTACTTGTACCTGTTTTTTTAAGACACAGTCTTGTTATTTTATCCAATCTGTGCTCCTTTAGGTTCTATCATATATTTACCATTTCTTTGCTTGACATATCTTTTTATTTCTTGCATTTTACACTTCAAATCTTACATCAATTTCCTCCTGTCATAAGTAACTTTCAAGCAGGATGGAGGACTAGGAAATCCCAATGCCTGTCTCCCCCCACACAAAAAAATGAAAACAATAGCTTTACTAGAAACTGATAGAAATGGCTCAGGAATATCTCTGGCTACAGAAAAGGATCAGCAAAAACCACGAAGAGATCAAGGATGGAGGATGGCCACAAGGAAAAATACAGGAGGCATATTACCTGTGCCACTCCACCCCCCAGTCAAGAGCAGCTGGGCACCAGGAGGGCTCTTTTCAGAGGAATTTACCCCATGGGGAAAAGCAGAGCAAGAGAACACGGCAAGCCTCACCACTGGATGTTTGCAGCATTTGGTACAGAGGTTTACAATGATCCCAGCTGATGAGGTTACCCTGGAGTCCCACCAGCTACACACACTCCCTGAGGCTCTAACTATAGTTGTACTGAGATCTGCCCTCAACCCCACTTGCTCCCCTGATCTGCTCTTCACCATCAGGACACCACTGCACCTCACCATATATGGCACCAAAACTACTAGCGCTCTGAGCCCCATCCATGGTCCCCGGTTGGGACTAGTCCCACAATTACCAGGGCAGCCCCTGCTGCCCTAAGTCCCACCCCCAGAGACCCAGGTTGGGGCTCTGACCCATCCTTGCTGGGGGCCAAGAGAAATAGAAAATCTGAAAACAGCAATTACAAATAAGCATATTGAATTAGTAACCAAAATCCTCCCAAAAAAGTCCAGGACCAGATGGCTTCACTGGTGAATTCTACAAAACACTTAATGAAAAATGAATACCAATTGCCCTCAGTCTTCCAAAAAACTTAAGAAGATGGAATACTCCCAAACTAATTTTTTTTAATTTAATTTTTTCAGTGTTCCAAGATTCATTGTTCATGCACCACACCCAGTGCTTCATGCAATATGTCCCCTCCTCAATACCCACCACCAAACTAACTTTTTAAGACCAACATTATCCTGTAATGAAAGCCAGACAAGGGCACTGCAAAAAAAGAAAATTATATGCCATTATTCCTAATACAGATGCAAAAATTCTCAGCAAAATGGTAAATTGTATTTAACAAGACCTTAAAAGGATCACGCACCACGATCAAGTGGGATTTATCCCTAGGATGCAAGGATGGTTCAATATACACAAGTCAACAAATGTGATATGTCGCATCAATAGAAAGATAAGCAGCATGTGAATCATCTCAATAGATGCATAAGAACATTCGACAAAATACAACATCCTTCCATGATAAAAACACTCAACAAACTGGGTATAGAAGGAATGTTCCACAGTATAATAAAGACCATATATGACAAGCCCACAGCTAACATCATCAATGGTGAAGTTAAAATCTTTTCCTCAGATATCACTAACAAGACAGGACTCCCCTTCTTACCATTTCTACTGCACATAGTACTAGAGGTTTTAGAGCAATTAAGAAGTAAAAGCCATCCACATCAGAAAGGATGACGTAAAATTATCTGTTTGCAGATGACACAAACTTATATATAGAAAACTCTAAATTCTTCACTAAAAAAATTGTTAGAATAAAGTAAAATTGCAAGATAGAATACCAACATATACAAATTGGTTGCTTTTCTACACACTAACAAGAAACTATTTGAAAGAGAAATTAAGAAACCAATTCCATTTAAAAAGAAAATCAATAAAATACTTTGGTTAAGTTTATTCCTAGGAGGTTAAAGACCTGTATACTAAACACTAGAGGATATTGATGGAAGACACTGAAGAAGACACAAATAGAAAGATATCACATGGTCTTGGATTAAACAAATACTGTGAAAATATCCTCATTACCGAAAGTGATCTACAGATTCAATGCAATCCCAATCAAAATCCTAATGATGTTTTTATAGAAATAGAAAGAAAAACGATCTTAAATTTTTTTTTTTTTTTTTTTGGAACCACAAGAGATCCCAATAGCCAAAACAATCCAAAGGGGGAGAAAAACAAACCTGGAGACCACCTGATTTCAAGCTGTATTACAAAACTATAGTAATCAAAACGGTATTGTCCTGGCATCACCATAAGCATCAGACCAGTGGAACAAAACAGCCCAAACATAAACCAGATCCAGTCAACTGATTTTTGACAAAGTTGCCAGAACACACAATAGGGAAAGTACGATCTCTTCAATAAATGGTGTTGGGAAAATTAAATACCTATGATGAAAAGAATAAAAATGACTCCTATCTTACATCACTCACAAAAATTACTTTGAAATGGATCAAGGAATGCAATATAAAACCTGAAACCATAAAACTCCAAGAAGAAAACATAAAAAGATCCTGACATTTGTCTTGGCAATGATTTATTTCTTGTGTAAGACACCGAAAGGAGAGGCAACAAAAAGACAAATGAGGGGGACTATACTAAACTAAAGAACTTCTGTGTGACAATGAAAACAAATTGAAAAGCAACATACAGAAGGGGAGGAAAATATTCACAAAATATTTAAGAAGTTAATACCTAAATATGTAAAGAACTCCTACAATCCAATAGCAAAAAAAGCAAATAATCCTATTTAAAAATAGGTGAAGGACATGAATAGACATCTTCCTGAAGAGGACATACTAATGGCCAGTAAGTATGTTCAAAGAACATGGGGGAAAAAAGTATGTGAAAGATGCTCAATATCACTAATCAGCAGGGCAACCTAAACCAAAACCACATGGAGATAATGCTTCACACCTGTTAGTAAAGCTATTATCAAAAAGACAAGATAAATGTTGGTGAGATTATGGTACAAGAGAACCTTTAGACATTTTGGCTGAAATGTAAAACAGTACAACTCTCTCCACTTTTACTCAAAATGGTACTGAAGTCCCAGCTACAGCTGTCAGAAAGGAGAAGGAAATAAAAGGCATCCAAAAGGATAAGGAAGAAGTTAAACTGTCACTATTTGCAGATGACAGGATACCACCATAAAAAAACCCAAAGAGTTCACCAAAATAGAATAAATGAATTAATGCAGTTGCTGGATACAAAAATACACAGAAATTTGTTTCTGTACATTAATAGCAAAGTAGCAGACAGAGAAACTAACAATCCCATTTATAATTACACCAAGAAGAATAAAATTCCTAGAAATAAACTTAACCAAGGAGGTGAAAGACCTATACTCTGAAAACTCTAAAATGTTGATGAAAGAAATTAAAGGTGGCACAAACTAAAGGAAATATTTTCCATGTTCATGAACTAGGATAATTACTATTGTTAAAAAGCCTGTCTTACCCAAAGTGATCTACAGATTTAATGAAATCTATATCAAAATACCAACAGCATTTTTTCACAGAACTAGAACAAATACTAAAATTTGTATGGAACCACAAAAGACCCTGAAGAGTTAAAGCAACCTTGAGAGAGAACAAAGCAGAAGGTATCACAATCCCATATTTCAAGATAACATTACAAAGCTATACTCAACAAAACATCTGACACACAGATCAGTGGAACAGAATACACTGATGCTTATATGGTCAATTAATCTACCTCAAAAGAGGCAGGAATATATAATGGAGAAAAGAGTCTCTTCAATAAATGGTGCTGGGGAAATGACAACTTCATGCAAAAGAATGAAATTATAGGACTTTTTCATAAACATAAACTCAAAGTAGATTAGAGACCTACACATGAGACTAAAACCATGAAACTTCTAGAAGAAAACGTAGGCAATCATCTCTTTGACATTAGCATTAGCAACATTTTTCTAGATAGGTCTCCCTAGGCAAAGACAACAAAAGCAAACATTAACTTATTGGGGCAACATCACAATAAAAAGCTTCTCCACAGCAAAGGAAAAAAAAAAAAAAGTCAAAATAAAAAAGGCAATCTACTGAATGGAAGAAGATATTTGCAAATGATGTATCTGATAAGGGATTAATATCCAAAATATATAAAGAACTTCTACGACACCACCAAAAACTAATTTGATTAAAAAAGAGAGAACCGGAATAGACGTTTCTCCAAAAAAGACATACAGGCAGCCAACAGACACATGAAAAGATGTTCAACATCATTAATCACAAGGAAATACAAATCCAAACCACAATGAGATGTCACCTTATACCTGTCAGAATGGCCAGACTCAAGAAGACAAGAAATAACAGGGTTGGCAATGATGTGGAGAAAAAGGAACCCTCCGCTCCTACTGGTAGGAATGCAAACTGGTGCAGACACTGTGGCAAACAGTATGGCAGTTCCTCAAAAACTAGAAAATAGAAGCACCATCTAGTCCAGTGATTTCACTATTCACCCAAAGAAAACAATAACACTAATTCAAAAAGATAAATGCATCCCCTTATGTACTGCAGCACTATTTCCAACAGCCAAGATGTGGAAGCAGCCTAAGTGGCCACAAATGCATGAATGGGCAAAGAAGATGTGGTACATGTACATATCCATATATATCCCTACATAAAACAGAATATTACTCAGCCTTAAAAAAGAATGTGATCTTGCCATTTGTGGCACCAGAGGTGAACTTAGCAGGTATTATGCTAAGTGAAATAAGTCAGACAGAGGAACACAAATACCGTATGATTTCACTTACATATGCAATCTAAAACAAAACAAAACAAACAAAAAAAGCACAAAGCAGATACAGACCTCAAAATGCAGAGAACTGATGATTGACAGAGGAGAGGGGGTGGGAAGATGGGCAAAATGGGTAAAGAGGAGGGGCAGGTACAGACTTCCAGTTATGGAATTAATAAACCACAGAAATGAAAAATACAGCAAAGGGAATAGAGACAACAGTATTCTAAGTGTTTTACGTGACACATGATAGCTACGCTTGCAGTGAACACAGCATAAAGTATAGCAATGGCAAATCAGTACGTCATACATCTGAAACTAATGAAACACTATGCCACCTAGCCTTCAATAAAAACAAAAAGGTATAGCCATTATGAAAAATACAGTAGTTCCTCAAAAAAATTAAAAATGAACTACCACATGATCCAGCAATCTCACTCCTGGGTATATATACCTAAAGAAACTCAAGTTGGTATCTTCAAGAGTTACCTGCATAACCCATGTTCATTGCAGCGTTATTAGTAATAGCCAAGATACAGAAACAACGTGTCAAATGGCAGATGAACAGTTAAGAAAATGTGGTATTTGTACAAACACATGATAGAATATTATTCAATCATGAGAAAGAATATACTCCCATTTGTAACAACACAGATGGACCCTGAGAACATTATGCTAAGTAAGGCAGAGAACGATGAATAATGTTTGATGTTACTTACATGTGAAACCTCTATAAAGCTAAATTCACAAAAACAAAGAATCGAATGGTGATTACCAGAGGCTGCAAGGGGGAGAATCAGGGAGATGTTAAGGGTACTAACTTACAACTGGGAGATAAGTAAGTTGTAGAGATCTAATGCACAGCATTAACGAACACAGCCAATGCTGTATTATAAACTTCAAAGTTGCTAGGAGACTAGATCCTTAAATGTTCTTCCCACAAAAAAAAGAAATGATAATGATGTGACAAGCCAAATTGTTAGCCAAGGCTATGGGGGTAACCAAGTTGCAAAATATATAAACGTATCAAACCAACACATCCAGAAACTTAAACTCACACATTCTAGGTCAACTACACCTCATTAAAAATAAACATCTTTTAAAATTTCCCCTGCTGAAAGTCTTTGAAGGGCAAACTCTATCAATTTCATCTGCCTAAAAGTATTTTTACTACCCTTATTCTTCAAAGATTCATTTGTTGTTTAACGTTCCAGGTTGGAGATACCCTCTGTTTGTTAAAGATACTATACTGACTTTCAGCCTCCTTATTGCCCTTAAGTGTTGATCATTTGAAGGTGATTTATTTCCACCTCCTCTGGCTGATTTAAGAGCTTCTCTTTGTCTTTGGATTTCTGCAGTTTCTCCAGGATGTATTTAGGGAGAGCATTCTTTTACTCTCACTCTCGAATTTGTCGGGCTTTATGAAATTGTATAGTGGTGTCATCATTTGAGGAAATTGTCCAGTTAGCTCTAAATGTTGATTGACTGCACTAGATCCCTTTTACCTAGAAGGGATGAAGCATAGGTTAAACGTTCTCACTCTGTCCTTTATGTTTTTTTAACCTGGTTTCATAGTTGCCTTTTTTTTTCCCCCCCTCTATTTCATCCTGGATAATTTCTTCACAGCTATTTTTTTCAGCTCTGATTTTTCAACCATCAATTGAGGGTTTATTTTTGTTCACTCTTTCAACAATTCTTTGTAAAAGGTCTATTTGTGGGGGGGGGGTGTTCAGGTTTTTTGTTGTTGTTTTACTTTTAGTAATGTTATTTTATTTTATATTTTATTTTTTTAATTTTTTTAAATTTTTTTTATTAACATATAATGTATTATTTGCCTCAGGGGTACATGTCTGTGAATCATTAGGCTTACACATTTCACAGCACTTACCATAGCACATACCCTCCCCAATGTCCATAACCCACCC
This sequence comes from Potos flavus, assembly GCA_028534135.1. Taxonomy (NCBI): domain Eukaryota; kingdom Metazoa; phylum Chordata; class Mammalia; order Carnivora; family Procyonidae; genus Potos; species Potos flavus. The sequence goes on along the minus strand of CM052892.1, from coordinate 73,610,256 downwards.
ACTCTATCCCTACCCCCCACCAACCCTTAGTTTGTGTTTTTTCCTAACATAATAGGTCCCCTTTTGTAGCTCAGAATTCTTTATAGTAATTTCTACAAAGTTTAGCTTTTGATTTATACAGGGTTTTTTGTTGTTTTTGTGAGAGAGAGAGAGAGAGAGAGAGAGAGAGAGAGAGAGAGAGCACGTGCAAATGCACACTAGTGGAGGGGTGAGAGGCAGAGGGGGAGAGAGAGAACCTTAGGCAGGCTCTATGCTCAGCATGGAGCTTGAGGCACGGCTCAATCTCAAGACCCTGAGATCATGACCTGAGCCCAAATCAAGAGTCAAGCGCTTAACCGACTGAGCCACCCAGGTGCCACTAATTTATACATCATAGTCATACTTTATAATCAGTATTTTAAAATTACAATATTTAAAATTACAGTACCAATTACAGTATCATTTGGAGACTGTTTCAGTTTCTTTGTTTCCCGATTGTCACTTATGGTGCATTAGTCCCTAATGTTTGATTATTTCTGATTGTGTAGTTAATTGTCCTTAGAGTTTTATCCATGGAGATTTTTTGAAGCCTAGAAGGAAGGTGCCTGCTCTTAAAGTGGACGTTTTCACTTCGGTTTGGTAGTATTATCGGTCATCAATCATGTTGAACCAAGTTCATGACTTGAGGTCTCATGGATCCACCTGGCAGTGTAAACCCAGGAATCAGATCTGTGCATGGGTGGGCCATGGCCACAAAGCCGTGGACACATTCTCCCTTTTCTCCTGATGTATCAAGGCATTATGACCTCTAATCCTCTGGCAGGTACTCCTGGTTCACGCTTATCCTGGGAGTTTCCCTTTTGGGGTCCAATAGAGATGTAGCCTTAAATTCTGACCCCCTTGATCTGGGGGAAGGTTTTATAAATGACCAGAATTCTCAAATGTCCACAAAATAAAAGTGCCTTCCAGTCTCAGGCTCTCAATTTTTTTTTAAGTTTCATTTCCTTTAGAACTTACAAGCTGCTTACTGCTTCAAAGATTTTAAAGATATGGTTTTATCTAAAGTTTTGGTTCAAATCACTTAATTCCCCATTCTCAGAATCAGAAACCTAGGTGTGTATATATGCATGCTTTAGAAATGTCGTATACAACACGGTTAGGAGAGGGTCTTTGAAATGCTATATCCTATGATGGACAGAGGGCATTATCTGGGGAACCATCTGCCACACTTGAAATCCATATGGCCACCTTTACCCCCGAATGCTGCATTTACTCTCAGGTCGTGACTTGGTGAGGAATCCTACTCTGTCCCTTTACGTCCCTTGTCAACAGTATGCAGTGACAATGATTCTCTGGTGAAGTCCAACTTACTTGAAGGTATCTAGCTTCCCCACACTTATCCTGGGCTTCAAGTCTCTGCTACACGTAACTTACATCTTCATGAAACTTCTAAGTTTATGCAGCACTTTAACCATGATCTTCTCACTTGACCCTCACCATATCCTTGTGGGCTAAACAGGACAGGAAGAAGTACTGCTCTTGCACAGAGGTTAGGGGACGGGAGCCAGAGCCGAGAGTCAGGACCTCATTCTCCTGATTTAGTGCTCTGTATCCACAGTGCTCACTGCCATCAAACCCTTGCCGTGGAAGAGTCTCAAGGTGAAATGCGGTAAGCTATAGGGCCTAATACATGTTACAACGTTGCTAACTGACACATAAGAATGAAGATGTGCTAACACTACCGGCCCAACTCCATACAAGCTGCAGAGTCACCCATCCTGAAAATAAGCACCATGACTTTTATTGCTATTGTCCTCACCAGAGTCTACAGAAAAGGATGGTTTTTAAGAGTGTGGCTTGTTTCTTTCCCTCCTTTCACTCCCCCATGTCCCTTCATCTTTCAGTCCTTTATTTTTTTCCTCTATGGGCAGCTTTCCATTTGAGTTTGGATGAAGTCGAGCAGGGAAATTTAGAAGGGAGGAAGAGGGGAGGTTAATTGCACCTGAGTTGGGTGTCCAGGCTCAGAATTTGGTGTTTGAACAAAAACTAAAACTCAGCTGAAACCGGTTATGGACTTAGCGTAACCCAAATATCCCCCCGGCTTATGAACAGAGGAATTAGCAGTTCAATCTGAAGGTTCCTACTTCCGGTACTCTGACCAGTATTTCTATCCCCACGAAGAGAACCTGCCTGCCCCTAACTTGAAGAGCATCCAGGCTTCTCCGACACACATCACTTGATGTCATCCTCCGCTCCATCCTTCCAAGCTCCATCATGCTGCCCTCTTTGGCTGCCACCCCTGGCTCCCCACCCATCCCGGCCACCATGTTTAATCCTCAGGTCATCGACAGTTCAGTCAACAATGACTTAAAAATAACAATAAGGAGCAAGGGCTTCCTCCCTCCATGGTACAGTCCACGGGAGCTCCCCAGCAGAGCTGCTTGTGTGTAGACAGGCTATGTAGTTTAATAACATAGTGACTTGAGTTTGCACACAAATACCTCTTCGTCCCCAGGGTGGACAAGCCTGCAGATGGAACGGTCAGAGAGGATCTTACCTCCAGCTGCCAAACTTCCGTCAGTCGAACTCACCTCACACTCAGACTGGAAGATTCCGTCCCCTTAGTGAAGTCTCACAGGAGGCTAACCATTTTCTGAGAGGCTTCTGAAGTCCTCCACACCTAACCCTGCCCCGACCATCGGGCATGCCAGGCGGTTTAGGTCTGAAGCTCAGTTGTAGACGTGGTAGGAAGTGTTCCCAGGAGGCTCCGCGGTACCTAAGACAACCCAAGATGCAAGTGGACAGCAGTCAGTAGGGATGAAGGCACATCTTCATGGCTGTTGTGTCAAAATCTCAAGTTAAGGCTGACTGGGACCTCTGGCATATTCTGCTGATTACATACCAGAAGTCCCTCTTCCCCTCTTTGAGGATGTAATTTAAGTTTTATTCAAGGTGACAATATACTCTGCTTCAAGCTTGTATACTCCCTCGTATACTTAAGGATGCATCTATGACTGAGTCCCAGCCCACGGCATGTTTGCTTCCTGGAATTAGATAGGCTTTTTTTTTTTTTTTAAGATTTTATTTATTTATTTGACAGAGAGAGATCACAAGTAGGCAGAGAGGCAGGCAGAGAGAGGGGGAAGCAGGCTCCCTGCTGAGCAGAGAGCCCGATGCGGGGCTCAATCCCAGGACCCTGAGATCATGACCTGAGCTGAAGGCAGAGGCTTTAACCTACTGAGGAACCCAGGCGCCCCTAGATAGGATTTCTGTACCATGAAGTGAACTTCATGAACTAAAGACAGACACAAAGTAAGGACGGTGGCCTCCAAATTCAGAAGGAACCCTGTCCCCGGTGATGGGGAATTGTCATACCAACCCTTGAATGGCTACTTCTAGACTTTTATCACCAGAGAGGGATTTAAAAAAATTTAAAAAAAGAAAAAGAAATCTGTATGTACTACCTCTGCTTTCAATTTTGTTAAAAAAAATTTTTTTTTCTGTTAAAACAGAACGCTTTTGGGACACCTGGGTGGCTCAGTTGGTTAAGCAGTTGCCTTCGGCTCAGGTCATGATCCCAGGATCCTGGGATCGAGTCCCGCGTCGGGCTCCTTGCTCAGTGGGGAGCCTGCTTCTCCCTCTGCCTGCCACTCTGCCTGCTTGTGCGTGTGCGCGCTCTCGCTCTCTCTCTCTCTCTCGCTTTCTCTCTCTGACAAATACATAAATAAAATCTTTAAAAAAAAAAAATACAGAATGCTTTCTAGTTCTAGCTGATGGAACCCTCTGGTTGTTTGGTTCGGAGCAACTTTTCCTGGGGTCCCAGGCCTGCTCCCCCATGCTTATCTCTGTGTCCTTGAATAATTCACTCAAGCTCTTTGTGCCTGCTTAATTTCAAGTAAGACATGGATAATTAGAGGACCCATCTCATAGTAATTAAGGGGATCAAGCAAGATAATACCATGAAGCTCTCCGAAGAGCCCTGGGAACACAGTTTTCATTCAATATCACATAACCCGTGAAGGAGCAACTTGTCCCTATGTTGACTAGGCTGGAGGTTATTCCCTATGTGCAGGTTATTCTAAATGCCCGTTTCACTCCTCTCGGGTTCCAGGCAAAGCAGGACGTCCCTGCTGGTAGCTTTACTCCCCCCTCACATGTAGAGAGGTGAGGGGTGAGAGGTGTGTGTTTATATACACATTTTCTCCTTGATTGCTGACCCCAGATAACGGTCTCATTTTAATAAAAATTATGCACCAAGTACTTGGTGCTCAAGCTCAAGGTCCACGCCAAACTCTGACAAGCCCACATTTTTTGCATTTGGATTTTAAACTGTCCTGTAAACTTCCTATCAGTCATTTGCACTCAGCATGAAAATATAGCCATCTTCGCCACACAGGGCAGGAGGGGGTGGCTATTACAAAACTTCGCAGACATATGTCACCACTCGGCAAAGCAACAGAAGAGGCCCGCTTCAATTCCAAGGGCAGAAAACATCAAGCGGAAACCAGCACAGATGCCCCTCTCACGCTTCCCTTGGACATAAAAATAGGAATGGCTGAAATTGAAAATGATGTGGGAAGAATGAGGCACCATTTGTGGGAGACACAAAAAGACGAAGCCCATGAATGCTATTTGTTCCCACTCCATTATTCAGCATCTGCTGTTGACCCTTTGTCATTCGCATCCTTTTGTGCGGGACCACCTCCGAGATTTCCCGTTTTCTGACCCAGAGGATGAGTTCCAAACCCACTCTGAATAGGGCCATTTGCTGACCACTTGTTTCTGCAGAAAGGGCGAATGCGTGGGCCTTGTTTGCCGCGGGATGACTGCACACTCCCTTGTTTCTGCCTCCGAGATGGGGACGTTTCGAGATAATGGCCAGCCCTCAGGGGCAGCCCCATCAAGCTCCCTAGCCAGGTGCATGGGGTGGAGGCGGCGGGAGCCAATGCCTTTTCAGAAGGTGCTGGCTTAGACTTTTCCTGACCTTGCTTCGCTGAGCAAGGCAGAAACAGAACAAAATGGAGTGATGGAGAAGAAACAAATCCGTGGAAAACAAGGACCACATTTACCATTCTACCTGAGGGTCCTGGAGATTGCGGTCGCATCAGCCTGGCTAAGCAGGGATGCTGGGTAGAGTTCACAGGCGTGAACTCCTCAGGCCCAGGCAGCTAGAGTGCAGAAGGCACCCAGTCCCCACCCCAGTGCTCATTTTTACAGTCTGAATCGCCTGGCAGCTTAGGCTGGGGGGAAAAAAAATCCAATCAATCCATCTATCTCCTAAGCCCGCAAAACCCCAGGAAGCTACTTTGTGCTCAGGGAGGTTGGTGCCTTAAAAAAAAAAAAAATGAGCTGCCCTAGTCCATTTGCTATGCAGAGGTCAGCAGAAGTCATGATCGAATAGAGGGCGAGGAAGGGAAAAATTCAAAACGGCAATTATGTTTCCCTGCCAGATCCCATGTGCTCTTCTGAGGCTCGCCCTTGCTGTCTTCCTGATGCTTTTGATAATTATTTAATTGGTCTCCAATCTAAGTAGATGCTGTTTGAACTGCCTTTTGGGTTTATAAGAAGAGTTACTGATTACACAACTCTCGGATGAATAAATACACACTACTTTTTCCCTTTTCGCGGATCATAACAAAGCAATACTTCGGATTTACTGACGGACACAAAGTAGAGAGATCAGGCAATTTCCTGTATAGTTTTCAATATGCAAATGCTCTTTTGGGGAAATAGGTATCTAATGACAAAGGAGCAGCTTTGTAAATAACACCTGTGTTAGGAACAGCTTAGGGTAGGAGAAAGGTGGGAAAGAACATGACTTTTAGTATAGAAGAAAAAGAATGTAAGCCCCTTAGATCTAAAGTCAATTATATATTCCACGTAAGAACTCTTGCTTTATCCTGGATTTGGTGCTACAGTAATAGTTGGGGGATTCCTGGGAGGACTTTGGACCTGGGCCCTTGAAGGCTTGATGAAAAGAACAGAACAAAAAAATTAATAATAAATAAAAATAGAACCTGTTGGAACCCTCCCCCCCCCCAAAAAAGAACAGAACAGAACACATTCCCTTTCTAAACCCAGATCTCTAGGTTGCCATCAAATGAGAAATTTTGAAAAGACTATATAAAAAGTACAAAGCTGTTTTGGTTTTTTATTACAAGCCAACTCCGTAATGGTTTCATGGATAGCCATGTATAAGCCCAAAGCAGCAATATATAAATGCCACGAAAAATAGGA
>CM052892.1:73555444-73603540 GCA_028534135.1 Potos flavus | reverse complement strand
TCTCTAGCCTCGATCATCCATCGTGACTCCCTTTCATAGCCTTGGCGTGGGGCCAGCCCTTCTGTCCCGCCATCTTCTGAGACTGTGAACAATTCCCTCCCTTCATTTATATTGCTTCTGTGAAGTAGAACTTCATCATGTTTCTCCAGAGTCTTCTTTTTCTAGGTTATATAAATTTAGCTCTTCACCCTCCTTCACAGCTTGCCCTCCAATCCTCTTGCCAATTGATTAATTTTTCTTCATTTCTTACACATATGCACAGGTATACACCCTTCTGCAGGGAGAAGGGCCATGGGAAACAAGACCAAAGACATTGTGGATAAGCTGAAATTCACCAGGAGAAGGGGGAAAATAAGAAGTTTCTTTAGTCTCATAGTAAATGCATGGAAACTTGTTTAGGGAAAGCTCATGAAAAGAAGGTCATTCAGAAAAGGTTATGGTTTTTGGAAATTGTATTCGGGTTCTTCCTCAAGACACAGAGTTCTAATTAAGATCAGCCTGTAAGATGTTTTCACCATGTGCCAGAGGGCCAGGGCTAAAAGATTTATCTTCGTCTTGCACTCTTTACTTTCCCCACATAGTCTGATCTCTCCCTGCACCCATTTGCAATGACGTGCTTAGAGAAGCAGAAATGGTAGATGAACAAACCAGTCTCCTCCAGCATCAGGATGAACCTGCACATATCGAAGTGGGTGCATTGGTGCTACGGGTTCCCTAAGTGGCATCTGTCACAGGCAGAGCAATGCACCCCTCCAGAGATGGCCAAGTCCCAATCTCCCACACGTGTGACTCAGGTACCTCGCTTGGCAAAGAGACTTTACAGATGGGATGGAAGGGATGAACCTTGAAATGGGGAGATTATCCTGGATTACTGGGGCAGGCCCAACAGAACCATGAAGATCCTCAGGAGAGAGAGACTGTACGGAAGGCATGGAAGATGACGTGTCTATGCTACCGAAGGTTGGAGCAATGCACCTGAACATGGAGGCAGGGGGTCGCAAGCTGGGGAACGCAGGCAGCTTCTAGAAGCTGGGAAAGATAAGCACGCAGTTTCTCCTCCAGAGTCTCCAGAAGGAACCAGCCCTGCCTATCCCTTACTTTACCTGGCTGAGATGGATTTTGGAATTCTGACTTCCAGAACTTCAGGGGAGTGCCGCGTGGTCCTGTGAGTGTGTAAATTCTCACTGGTCCCAACTCTGAAGGCTGCTCCTGGCCCAAGGGTCGAGCAGCAGCGACACTGTCGGCTCCACCTGTCCTGCCAGCCGGAACCACTTCAGAGCACAAGGCGGAAAGACTGGGCTCGGGCCTGAGCTTCAGTGACCCTTCAGGAAAATCCCAGCACCTTGCTATGGGCTCTGGATGCCATGGGCTCTAACCTCACGACTGCGTCAAAGACTATTACTCCCATTTCCCAGATGAAAAAAGGGACACGCCAGAGGGACAAAACAGAGACCACCACGTCCAAGGTCAGAGAAACCTAAGGCCCATCTACTTCCCAAGCCGCACAAAGACAATCGCTTACGGGGTAAGGCTTCCGGTGTTGGCACATCGTCCACTAGATCAAACACAGCAGGAACCTCACGACAAGCACAGTAATTTTACAGGATCTGCTTTAGATCGTTCTGATGTGTGCAGCAGTCTGGTTTAATGAGATTTGGAATCAGAAGCCTCACTGAATACCAGCTCTAGCTCTGGGATCTTGAGCAGTATAGCAGAGTGGCTATTAAAATTATACGTAACCTTCAACTCCACACTCCCATCCCTGGGAATATCGTCCTTAAAAATTAAAGGGCCTGTCACTTGAAACTACACTCACAAGGATGATTACTGTCTATTTGTTTATAGTGAAGTGAAAAACTGGATGCCTATCATGGAGGGCTGACTGAATAAATGGAAAATATCCAAACCATGGAATATTATGCACCAATTAAAACCAGGAGCTAGATCTACAGGAGGTTAAGTGGGGAAGAATTCTACAAGGTATCGTATAGTGAGAAAGACAAACTACATTTAAGTATATATGACAAAGATCTCATTTTTTTTTTTAAGTCAGTGACAAAACCCCCTATGCTTGAGGTTATATAAAAAAATAAAACTATTAAGAAATACCAGCCAAAATTCGATATCCATTCTTAATTTTTAGAAATGCAATCGCAATAAAATAGTGTTAGATAAATAACTCTAACAAGATAAAAACCCTCCTATCGTAATCCCAAAGCTAGCATTCTGCTTAATGGGCAGCACTAGGAACATTACCATTAAAGTCAGAAATAGCATTTGATGTTGTGCTAGAAAGAAATGGCCAAAACTAGGTAACAAAGTTATTATCCTAATTCTACAAATTGGAAAGGAGCATGAAAAATTATTCGCAGATGGCAGGACTGTATACTCGGCTAATGAAAAACAACTGAAAAGCTACCATAACCAGTACGAGATTCATGAACACTTTAGGGGTCTAAAATAGATACAGTAGCTTTCACATACACTATATCTATATGTGTGTGTATATATATTATATAATATCATATGCGATATATAAAATAGTATATATATAATACACATATACGTATATAACATACACAACAACCACATAGATAAGGCTACATGAGTATAGCAACCAAATCAGGAATTAAAATAACACTATGTAGGAGCCACAAAACAGAAACTTCGCAATACTCAAGACTAAAAAACACTTTAAAAATGAAAACACACCATGACGGAGGTGAATTTTCCATAGCCTCATTTGCAAGTGTAATATACCCCAATGCCTACAAGTGTAGTTTTAAAAAAGATTGACAACTAGATAATGGGATTCCAAACCTCATATGGAAACAGGAGATGGAATAACCAGGCAAACTCTGAAAAAGAACTTGGGAGGAAAGGGGGAGGGCAGGGAGTTAGGCACACTAGATGTTAAAACATATTTAAAAGGTTCAGTTATTAAAACATTATGATAATATATGAATAGACAGATGGATAGAATGGAATAGAAAGTCCAAAAAAGATTCATACAGACCTATTTGTAGAAACTTGAATAGATGAGAAAGAAGGCATCGCAGTCATGAAATGATTCAATAAAAGGATACTGGGATTGGGTAACTACCTAGAAATAGATTAAGACTAGATGCACACTTCAACCTCCACTGTGGGATTTTTTCCAAATGCATAGAAGACTTACATGCAAACACTCAAGTCACAATCCAGACAAAAACAGGGGAGAACTAGAATATTGAGCAGTAAGGATCTAAGGAGAACTCAAATTTAGAAATGATTAGAGACTGGTAAACTGGACTCTTAAAACACCAATTTCTCCATGAGAAAAACATCATACTTAAGGTCAAAAGACAAGAGAGAAACCCGGAAAAAGTACTTGTAACTCCTGTCACAAAAGGCTAACTCCGTCATACATGAAAGGTACCCAATACAGGAAAAAAAAAAAAAAAAATAGACCAAAGGGAGGCATAGATAATTCACTAGAAAGGAAATACAAGGATCTTCCAAACATGAAAGGATGCTCAACTTCATCTTAAGATAAGTAAGTCACACTAGCCAGACTTGGCAATTTTCATCTATCAGATTGGCAAAAAATTTGAAAATTTGATAAAAAACCATTGGCGAGGTTATGGGGAAACAGACACCGTGCATTCTGCTGGTGAGAGCACAAACCGGCCCGAACCATGGAGGGCAGGTGGGCAGAATCAACTTTTACGTTTGATTCAGCAACGCACCCCAAAGACACGCTAGCACTGGGAGATAAGCAATGGGACACGAGAGGGTCTATTTCCACAATGTGTCCAAGAGCAAAAAAATTGAAAAATCATCTAATGGAGAACTAATTATGGAATTCATTTTTAGAAATAAAATGGAAACAGTACAGCTCTTTAAAAAGAACTAATCTCATGCTAAGATTTGTAAAGATGCACAAAATAGAGTTGGGGGCGGGGGGGAGAAGCCAGGCATAAGATAACGTGCATAGGCTGCCTTGAGTGTAAGGAGAGAAATAGATCCATGCACACATAAAAACCCTCCCAAAGGAGCCCCAGATTAATAACAGCACTGCTGTTTAATAGTTTTTGCTTTTTTAGGTGAATAGATTACCTATTCAAAAATTAAATATTTCAGGGTTTTTCCATGTTGGTTTTTTTTGTCATCAGCATACATTATTTATAAAGAAAAGGGTTTTCTATTTTGAGAAGAAAAATTATATGACTTTGAAATTAGAGTAAGTGCATTTAAATTCTGGTCCTACCTCTCCATAGCTGTGTGACCTTGGGCATTATATTTAACCTTTGACACTTGACCTCTACAATGCATATAATACTACCTCCTGGGTTGTTTCGACAATGTGCTGGGATAATGACCTTTAAAGGGCTGGGCCCAGAGTAAACCCTCAATAGATAACACTTAATATTCCCGCACGGGATTGCTCTGGAGACAAGGACAGGAAATAAATAGCTGAAGCTACTGGGGCAGAGCTGGTACTCGATGAATATTCATGCCCTCCCCTGGGCATCCGGCTCCTACATGGCCCACCTCTTGATAGGCCCCGTTGCTGGCAAGGGTTTCCCGCATCTCAACCAAGTTCCAGATCCTCTTTCTTGACCATGGGCCATCATGAAGACAAGAAAAGCTAGAAGCAGGGAAATAGCCATCAATTTCTAGCAGAGGCCGTTCGCCCTTCTTCCAGGGACCTTCCCTAATAAGGGTCAATTGGCAGTGGCCGGGTCAGGTCCTGAGCTGCCTGGAGACAAACGGAATTATAAACACAGCTGAGGGGGCACCTGGGTGGCTCAGTGGGTTAAAACCTCTGCCTTCACCTCAGGTCCTGATCTCAGGGTCCTAGGATCGAGCCCCGCATCGGGCTCTCTGCTCAGCAGGGAGCCTGCTTCCCCCCCCCCCCCTCAGCCTGCCTCTCTGCCTACTTGTGATCTCTATCAAATAAATAAATAAAATCTTTAAAAAAATAAACGCAGCTGAGGAATCTCGGCAATCAAATCCTGATGTACGTTAACAGTTCTGCTTAGAAACCTTGCATTTCCGACCTGCCAGAATTTAGAAGACAGGCAAAATTACTCCACCTCCCCCCAACCCTGCCTCAGTGTTACCATTCGAGCTGAACCATCTTCGATTCAATCTAAGGACAAATCCTAACTCGGAGTAGGAGACTGGGCACTAATGTAATATTTATTAAGTACCTGGTAAGTGCAGAGTCCGAGGTGGGTCTCTGCCCATGGTTAGAAGTGAATAAAAGTTATGGCTTGGCTGGAAAACCGACCTGAGTGATACCCAGTAAAACCAACTCTTTAGAGCAGAAAACTCAGGTGTCCTTTGTTACAGTCGTATTGAAGGTTTTTCTATGAATAGAGATTTTTATCAATTATTAATATAAAAGAGGCAGGAAAGGTCAACCTACTTGGAGGGGAGACTTCCACATTTTTGAAACGCCAGTTAGAGATAAATAATGCATGTTGATTTTTAATCATTCTTTTGTGTGATTAAGAACAATGACATTTAAGGAATTATTTTTTTTAAACACAAGAACAGATTACTGTGACTGCACCTCACCTCCACCCAGATGAGGCGGAGAGGTGGCCAAATCGGAGCTCGGCAAGGTCAAACCAGCTGCACGCTGATCACAGGAACTCTGATGTCCTGGAAATATTCCTCCACCTCCCCTTTGCCCTCAAAGTGGCCCACCGCAGCCTTCCAGCCGTCAGCTTCTCATGTCCTCCAGGCCACCGCAGACCACACAGTGAGGGACCCAGGCACTGGGCCAGATTCACCAGCAGCATCCCCAGCTTGTCCTCCCGCTCCTGGCTGCCATCTCCCCAGTCGTCAGTCATGATGAAGGCAGCACGGACCCCAGTCAGGGCCCGCACGGCAAGCTGTCCTCGTCATCCTGGTCCCCCCCCCCCCACTCCCCTGCACCACTTCTGCAGCCCATAGCCTCAGCTCCTTTGCTGCCCTAGGCCGAGAGTCCCACATCACCATGGCAACCCTGAACATCCCATCTTCCAGGAGCATCCAGGCCGCCGAGCCTCCCTGGGCACCTACGGCTTCAACCACCACCACCAGTTTCTTGTCTGCCATGCCAACTAAAGGGGGAAGGACAGTCCTCGAGGCCTGGGGGCTGTGGGACACAGGGGTCGGTGATGGGGACCTGGGATGACCCCCCCCCATGCACCACGTGGACCCAATGGGCAGCTGGCCGGGGGATGTCAGGGCTCTAGGACCCTCAATCTGCTCTGCTCCACGCCCTTGAGCGCAAACCCCATCCCCTGCTTGACCCCCGGAACTTGGCCCTCACCCCGCTCACAGTCTCCCTGCCAGTGGTACCTCCCCAGCCCAAGTAGGAAAACCGATTTTTAATCATTCTCATCTGTTCAAAAGAGCTCTTCTGAGAGTGTTTACCATGCCATACTTTAGAGGCAGAGTTTAATTAACATTTCAAACTATAAATCTCCTTCCAATAACACTCTAATTCTAGCCTCATTTGGAGTCTGCAGGCAAAGAGCCGTCAGGAGTGAGGAACGGTGACAGGCTCAGTCAGTCAGTCCCACACCACTGTGACAGGGGTTTCTGTGTTCCCGCTTTACAGACAGTGCCGTGCAGGTGTAGACAGACCGGCGGCCACATCCCAGACCTGCTTGCTGCAGGGCACTTGTCCTGTGTCCCCTTCACCCCAGTGCCTCCTTCCTTTTGCATTTCATGGGGGCCATCAGTGAGAACAAAGGCCAAGGCCAGGAATGCTCATGTCCGTGGCCCAGAGCATCAGGGAGAGCCAGCTCCTCGCCGTGGCCTGCTTTGTGCAGCACAAGCCTGGATTCTAGAGCTCACGCTCTTAGAAAGACGGGTAGGCAAACTGAGGGGAGGCAATCGACTTTTCAGGCCTTGGAGAGGGGTCCCTCAGCAAAGAGGGTACTTCGGGAGTTTGGAAACCCCAGCATTTCTACAATTGCATTGCATTCCGTGCTCCAGGGTCAGGGTACGCTCTCAGCCATATCCCCTCTACCCCCCCACGGCCGGTGCTTCCCCAGCTACCCTTTCCCATCCTCCCGGGTGTTTTCTTTTGTTCCGACACTTCCAACACTAGTAGGCACTGTACAGGATCTTGGGATTACAGTTAAAGTCTACTGCCATCAAGAAAAGGTCTACTGAAGATAAACAGTCCCTACAGGATTTAGTGCTATCACATGGGTTTAAACAACCGAAAAGCCATACCTCTCAAGAGCAAGAAATCCAACCTCGTACAGGATTTTGGCAAAAGGTGTTCCCAGAGGGAACCATCATTAACTGCATTCCGTGTTGTAAAATCAAAGTCTCCAGTTAGAAAGGAAACTCAAGGGCTCACCTGGTGAGCCTTTTACTTCAATCAACCAAGCTTTATATGATCCTGAGACCCAAGAGAGGTCAAACACCGCCCAATCCCCACCCACGCCGACATCTACTCTGGTGTTACTAACCATTTGCACTTTCCAGATCAAAGATCTTAAAGGTCTCGGAGCTTTCGTCAATCCAATTTCCTGCCCAGAATGCCCTTCTGTGTCAGCTGGGACAGACTAGCTTATGCTGCTGCACCAACCAGCGAAGTTTCATGGCTTTCAAAAAAGATTTATTTCTGCTCACTGCAGTCATTCAAGAACCTTGACAGATGGAAGTTTCATCTTAATGCAGGTTTCCCTGGTTTTTTTTTTTTTTTTAGCATTAAAGGGGGAAAAGGATAAGCCACATCCTGGCATTGACCGTTTCTAGCCAGAAGGGACACTCGACCGTCCATTTCACCTTTCGTTGGTTTGAGCTCAATGTATAGCCACACTTAAATTCAAGAAGATGGGGCAGACTATTCTACTGGGTGCCCGAGAGAGAAAAACCAGCAAGCGCCAATGAACAGTATTCAAAACTCACCTTTTTAGAGCTTCTCCACCTACTGAATTCCCGCTCAAGCTACTAGATTCAGGTCAGGTTTTATCTATTCGGAGAAGCTTCCACACTCCACTACCTTGACCTCTAGGCTGATTAAGGAGACCGCACTGGTGCCTCCAACACTCCTCTCGACCACTGCACCAACAACACTGCCTAGACGTGCTCTCTGCTTGCTGTCTCCCACGGAGCACGGAGTGTCCCCTCTGACGGCAGCCATGTCTCCCCGTACCCCGTGTGCTACACGCCCAGCCCAGCACCTCCCACTAAATTGACACTCGATGCCTGTTTGTCGAGCTGAACGAAATTCACACAACAGGGGGCACCTGGGTGGCTCAGACAGTTAAGCGTCTGCCTTGGGCTCAGGTCATGATCCCAGGGTCCTGGAATCGAGCCCCACATCCAGCTCCCTGCTCAGTGGGGAGCCTGCTTCTCCCTCTCCCTCTACCCCTCTCCCCTGCTTCTGTTCTTTGTCTCGCTCATAAATAAATTTTTTTAAAAAAAAGATAAAAAAAGAAATTCACACAACAGGGGGGCACATAAAACTTCCTTCTTAGAAGAATGCACTTTGCGGGAGTAAGTGAAGCATTGCACAATGTTATAAGCATTTTTCAATGCCAGTCTCTCCTCTCCTGCTATTTGTCAAATTAAAGGGACATATTCAGGTGATAAAAAGAACTCCCCTTGGGCAGAACCGAAGTATAAACATTCTAGCCTTGCTCTGTTTTGCTAGTCCAGGAAAGCCTGCACAAACGCTCAAGTTTCGCGGTTTCTTCCCCCCAGCACGGTTCAGCGAGGAGGTAGGGCCCGGATAGAGAAAGGAGCTCATTTCTCTGGTTCTTGGCAAAAACGTAAATCAGGTCATAAGCAAAAGTCATTTGGAACTCTGATTTCTCTGTGGGCTCGACTACTCTTCTCTGCCAAGTGGGTGAGCCCCACTGAGCGCCAGGCCCGCCTTCTCTGTGCAGTTAAGGAAGAAGGAGAAAGTGTACTTACAGACTTCCATGAGCTCAAGACGACTGTGGTCGGAAACGCTGACGCCAAGGCCATGTGGGGCTGAACAGAGCCGGGGAACAGCTTCACGGCGAGCCCCAGGAGCGAGCAGTAAAGCAGAGCCTGCATCGCCGACATTCTACACGGGGTCTTCCCCCCACAGACGGAGGGGCCCTTTTATGCGAGCCGTGGTTCACGGGCCGGAGGCACCGGTATCACCTGCGGCCTCATTAGAAATTCAGAATCTCCGCTTCCCACGCCACACCTGCTGAATCCGAGCTCGCATTTTCAGCAAGATTCCCAGGTGATTCTCGTGCAACTTAAAACCTGAGCAGCACTGAGCCGAGCTCTGAACACACTTTCCGGAGGAGTCTGGAAGGTGAGGACGGCTGTGCCCATCCCTGTCCCCACCTGTCACTGGGGGAGAGGTAAACAGTCCTGTGAACATAGCACTATGTTTATTCATTATTGAGGCGGCAAGACGGGATTGATTGACGGCAAAGGGAGATCCTGGTGTATCCAGGGGTCTCAGGGCCAGGCCTTCTTCTCTGCGATTCTGGGTGGTGGTCAGCCAGGTGGCAAAGACGGACAGGCAGCTTACCATGGAGGGCCCAAGAGCCCCAGAGGTGCTGCAAACCATTCCCAAAGGCCCCACGGACTTCCAGCCTCTTACACTACAAGCTACAGTTGGCCTCTCATCCCCAGGCTTTCCAGTCGGCAGGGGAGCCCGGGATTCGTGAGCTGGTGAAAACCCCATGTCATGATTCTCCCTTCCCAGGGCGGGGACTCTTCGGTCCTGGTTTATCCTCCGCCCCCGACGGTCATTCTCAGCTCTGTGCTCTTTGATTTTCAACTCTCTCCTTCCTGCCCGCCCTCCCTACCGCCCTTCACAGCACTTTGGTTTCCTGGTGACTTGACTATTCTTGCTTCTGGATCATCTCTGTTCTCCCCCGTATTATCAGTCGCCCAATTGCCAAAGGCAACTAACCTTCAGCCTACAACATGTTCAGATCTCCATCTCCAAACAATACTCTCCTCAATACTCTTCTCCCTTAAGCACACCACCCCATGTCCACTCTTCCTTAAAAAAAAAAAAAAAAAAAAAGATTTCTTTATTTGACAGAAAGAGAGAGTGTGGGGAGGAGGGGCAGAGGGAGAGAATCTCAAGCAGACTCTAGGCTTACCAGGGAGCCTGGCCCAGGACTTGATCTCACAACTCTGGAGATGGTGACCTGAGCCCAAACCAAGAGTCCGACGCTCAACCAACTGAGCCACCCTGACACTCCTCCATTTTTCCTTTTCAAAGGTGCCCTTGCCTACCTTCTCTGCCTCCATTTCTCCCACTCTTTTGTGCTACCGGCTATCCAAACTCTCTACAACATAAACTGTCCCTGCCCTCCCGGGCTAGGAATCTAGTGATGCTGGATTAACTGGATTCTGAATTAATTTCAGAGAGAAATAGAGAACAGACATGGCCCTTGCCCTTGGTAAGAGAGACTTACCTTATTTCAAGTCAATCCTCACTCACTTAATTTGTCCACCCACCCACCTGGTGCTTCCTGGTGATTTCTGACTACGACCATGGTTTTTCTGGTTCCCTACCTGTGTCCCTATCCGTTTTCCACCGTGGATGGCTTTTTCCTATTAGTACCTGATGACTTAAGACCCACTTAAGACCCAGCTCAGGTCACCTTCCTTGGTGGGACCTAAAGCCTTGTCTCCCATCTGTGTTTTCATGTCTTAGCCACACGCTGGTCACATCCGTGGCCATGTGAATATTTACATTTCTGCAGTGTGAGCTTCTTGGATGCTTAGATTTTTATTCTATTGGTCTTTATATCCTAGCTTCTACTAGGATGCCTGACATATAAATGTACACAAATGTTCATTGAAGGACATTTCAAATGGACTCCAATTTCTTTTCCTTGTATTGCATGCTGTCTTTAGATTCGCAAGACGCCAGCAATTCAATCTGGACAATCCTGTACAGAGACACCGTCGCCAGGAAGCACGCCAGGGCATCAAGGAAGGTGTGCAATTCTGGATGGGCTCCAGCCTCCCAAGAGAAAGCGGGTCGTGGAGAATCGCCAGGCCTCTTAGCCATGACCTTCCTCTCCGCATCTGCTTTTGATTTGATCTGCTGAAAAAGCAACTTCCCCAGGTTTCTAGGCTGCCAGAGATTACTCTGGCTGATTTGAGTTTCTGGAAAGAGGAAAGGCTGGATCCGTCTACCACCGGCCGGGTAGCCACTGAAAATCGGGCCAGGCTGGAGGGGGCAACTGTCCGGGCTCAGCACTTGGAGAATTCAAACAAAAGGAAAGGAGCCTGGAGAACCTGGACGGTTTTCTCTTAAAGTTTCATGTTTGCTTTAGGAGGCAGAGGAACAGCTGCAGGCCCTGTCGGGAGCCCCTTACAAACCTCTACTTGCGTCTCTGAGCATTGCTGAGTCAGCGGCCTCCTAACTTAATCTGTAGAGTTGCCCAATTGCATTGAGTCTTGCTGTCCGGAGCCCTGCTGGGAGCGGAACCGAGAATCCTCAGGGCGCAGAGCTGACTTGAGCTCTGCTGGCCCCGGGCCACTTCTCAGCCGGCACAGGGGCTCCAAGTGGGCCGGTGGGAGAACTGTCGTGAGTGTTTCACCCGCAATGGGCCTTTGGGACACTCCACAGGCGCCCCAAGGCCCGCATGGGCCGTAATGAGCATTCAGCACGTGCCTGAGTCCCAAGTGGGTGCACCGGAGTTTTCAAAGTTTGTGATGCCCTGACCAAGTCTGTCTTTGAGGCTGGACATCATGGGAACTTGTCTGCTGTCAGAAGATGCACACTCTTCCCGAACCTCGTGCTGAACCCACAGCCTCATGAAAGGACTGAAACGAACCAGAATTTTGCTAAAAATGAGTCGGTGTTTGCATGTGAGCAAGCGAGTTGTGAGCACTGTGTCATCTATATAAATACTGCAGTGCGTGTTTCTGAAGTATAGAAATACTTGTATTTTCCCTGGAGCAATAATACATATATTTAATTCTGAAATCTGATGTCTTTACAACTTGAGATATAGCGAGAGTTATTTGCTGTGTTAAAGTTTCAAATCCAACAAATCTGCACTCACTTAGAAAGCATTCATCTGTACCTCCGTAATCCTCAAGAGAAGGAAAACATATATCAGGCAAGTCAAGCCCCTGCTGCAAGGAACATCTCTTACTCTAGATCAAAGGCTTTTTGCAAAAGTGCAAAATAAACATGACAAGACTGAAATTGATGCAGGTGGGTCTGTATCAGATACTCTGCCCACCCGTGATGAGTCCAGAAGAGTCAGAGGCTTGCTGGCAATGCTGTCTTTGAGACAAAGCTATAGCTCGCTGTCGATAAAAAGGTTGCGATTTCTTCTGAAGAAAAAGTTTTTCAGAAACGCCTCCTGAGAGTTGTCAACAAGAGATAACATTATGTGAACATGTTAAGTCAGAGGGAAATATTTGGACCCAGTTTATAACTTCACCTTTACCCTCCCTGAAGTATCAAAGAGTAGCAATAGCTGGAAAGATCTGTCCCAAAATAGACTCTCATTAGGATGCCGTTTATTTTTAATATAAGCTTAACTTTTTAGTAACAATGGTTGATAAAGTTTTTCTTTTTATATAGCATTTTTGAGCATTACTCTGTTAATTGTGTTGCTAACAAGTGATTTTTGGAATATCAATGTATTTTTATGAATTGGGGGAAATCGGAGGGGGAGACGAACCATGAGAGACTAGACTCTGAGAAACAAACTGAGGGTTTTGAAGGGATGGGGCGGGGTGTTGGCTGAGCCTGGCGGGGGGTATTGAGGAGGGCATGTATTGCATGGAGCACTGGGTGTGGTGCATGAACAATGAATCTTGGAACACTGAAAAAATAAAATTAAAAAAAATCATAAAATATATGAAAGCAGAAACCCTATATGAAAAAAAAGATTTTATTTATTTATTTGACACAGAAAGAGAGAGACCAAGAGAGGGAATACGAGTAGGGGGAGTGGGAAGGGGAGAAGTAGGCTTCTCGCCAAGTGGGGAGTCCCACATGGGGCTCGATCCCAGGACCCTGGGATCAGGACCTGAGCAGAAGGCAGACGCTTAACGACTGAGCCACCCACGTGCTCCAATATCAATGTATTTTTAATATGCATGCTTTTAGGGGCTCCTGGGTGGCTCAGTGGGTTAAAGCCTCTGCCTTCGGCTCAGGTCATGATCTCAGGGTCCTGGGATCGAGCCCCTCATGGGGCTCTCTGCTCAGCAGGGAGCCTGCTTCCCCTCTCTCTCTGCCTGCCTCTCTGCCTACTTGTGATCTCTCTCTCTCTGTCAAATAAATAAAATAAAATCTTTAAAAAAAAATGCATGCTTTTAAAATTCACATTTTGACTTGTTCAGAGTATAATTAATTGTTACATATTAAGTATTTGGTTTAACTTTTTATTTCATGAACTCTGAATACATTAAAAAACATAAAAATGCCAGGATCAACACTAGTATTTCAATGTTATGCAAAATAAACATCCCATTCCCGATACTGGCATTTTACTTTGATATAAATAAAACAATAAACCCATAATACACACGCACACCCGTACACATAAACAAATAATCCTAGAGGGACCATTCGGAGCTTAGGATTTCTGTGTCTTTCTTCCTCATGTTTCAGTTTTAACCACTTGATTAAATCAAATGCTGGAAAAAAGTTCTTACGGTTTATCAAAATTCGGGCTCTCTCTCCAATCTGGGTATAGTTTCTCTTGTGTCACAATGACATAGAAATTCCCAGGCTCTGGGAGATAAAAGTTAGTCAAAAGAGCTGCACTGTTTTGTCTTGTAATAAATGCAGTGCACGCGACATTCGGATGTAACCTCTCGAGGCTTCAGTGTCTTTGAGCAGGATCAGCTCCCTCTGTGGCTCCTTGGGCGCTGACCTCTGACAGGGTTTCCCCTCCCACAGCCAGCTCTGCAGCAAGACCTAGCTCCATTCATTCTCCTGTTCTCCTGGAGGTTCCTTGGGGGGGGGGCTGTGAATATCTAATGAGAAACCTCTCCATGCATTCAGATTAGATTTCTCTTTGTTCTTCAACAATACCATCAAAGGCAGAAAGTATGGTTTCTAAACAAAGAGAGACTTTTTATAGAGCATTTGCAGGTATTACACGTTTCCTTCTCTGGTTTCAGGTTCTCAGCCTATCCTGGGGAGAGGGAACTCGCTCAAAAGTCCGTCAGTAAGTGACTCAGCCAGGTTCATGCCCCAGTCCAACTGCCCCAGAGCTCAGGTTCCTGCCTCTCCATCAGTGGTCCCTGGACAGCAGAACCCTCTAGAGAGCTGGGCCCCAGCCCCAGACACTGCCAAGGCGGGGGAGGGCGGGGGGGGCACACATGTGTGTTTCTAATAAGATCCCAGGTGAGACTGGTGCTGCTAGTCATCAGACCACACTTGGAGAGACTGTGCCCCACATCAGTGGTCCCCCAACCTGAGGCAGAGCTTGTTAGGACAGCCCCCAAGCCCCAACCACTCCCAGGTAATTCTGATGTAGGTGGCCCACAGGTGACATTTGGAGGAAATTATACCTTGCTAGCGGTAGCTACCGAGAAGTCACATCATAATTCCAAACAGCATGGACAAAACAGAGTGCTAAATACAAGTTCAAAAATAATTAGAAGTGAAAGGCAAAGAACAAATCATTTTGAATGCACCGTGGTGGAAACCAAAGACGACAACTTTCGTGCAGGAGATGTCTGAACTAGAGGGAGCTACATAATTTGCAGGGTCCAATGCACAATGAAAAAATGTGGTCCTTTTTACCAAAATTAGGGAAAGCATGACACTAATGGTACCAAAATATAAAGCTTTTCCCTTTCTTTCTCAGTTTCTCGACTTGTCAAGGTCTTTTTTTATTTGCTATGTAATGACATTCTAAGTAAAATTTCAAAATTAAATTATGTGCATGAATTTTACCATTCACCTTTATATTGTGCAATGGCCAGTTTTAAATGCAAGTTTAAGAGCATCTAATTAACATGCAGAATGACCAGCATTACACAATTCATATTTGGAGCTCATACAGGCATATGCTTCCCATCCTTACCAGAACACTGGAAATACTGCACAGTACTAACTGAACTCTCTTAGTTTCACTTCTTTTTTGTAAAGATTTATTCATTTGGAGAGAGAGAGAGAGCAGGGGGAGAGGCAGAGAGAGGGCGAGAATCCCAAGGAGACTCCCCGCTGAGCACGGAGCCCAACGTGGGGCTGGATCTCAGGATCCTGAGACCATGACCTGAGCTAAAATCAAGAGTCCGAGGCTCCATCTACTGAGCCCCCCATGTGCCCCTAATTTCACTTCCTGATATGTGCTCATTCTACCTTCAGCTTTTCAATATGTCATTTATCATTTTCAGCTCAACTGGTTGGTTAATACAATACCAGTGGGCGTGGTGGCACGGCGGCCTGAGGGAAGTGACATGGGTGAGCAAGGCTATGATAGGATTCCTTCTTTGTTCTTGTTTTTTAGGACACCACTGCCGTCTTTCTGTGTTGAAATGAGTTCAGGTTAGAGCAGAGTATGTGGCTTCTCCAAGCTATCAATGCCCTCCCTTTGTCGTAGAGATAACGTCCTGACCTTGACCTCACCTTGAACTGTCTTACATCCTGGGCTAACCAGAATTCTGTGCTCATGAAACATCTTGAGCACCACCAGCCAACGGGGCAGCGAGGGAGGGAGGCACGCCTGTTGCTTGCCCCTTACGCGTAATCTACTGTTCCATCAGGTTTCCCGTACAAAACACGAGCTCAAAGACAGAAGTGTTAAGTACTCCAAGACAGTAACAGCAGAGCATGAAAGCAAGCACGGGGCCCTTCCGGCCACAGAGCACTGAGTGCCGATGAGCACAAAGCCGGCTTCAACTTGGGGGTTTGGACGACGAATCATAACACGGGAGGTTATAAGGGAATTCCAGGCTGAAAAAATCGGGCGGGATGGACAGAGGGAGGTACACATTGGGTACCAGGAAAATGTGGGGAAAATGGTGCTCTGTCTCAAGGAGGCTTCCTCCCGGTTGGACTTCTGTCCCTGTAGAAGGGACAGGGTTCTAGCTGGTTGGGTATAGTTTATTCTCTTGAGAAAGGTGTTCCCAATGATAAAGCAAGGCAGTTTTTTTTTTTCTCTTCCTAATATTAAAAAAAAGCTTAAATTCATCTGTAAGAATAAAAATAAGTGTGAGATTTTTTTTATTTTACATTTTCTCAAAAGCAAGAAACCTTCTCATGAAAGTTATATATGTTATTGATCAGTGTAATAAAAGTATCAGAAGATAATTTTTAGTTTTTGATTGCCTAGAGGACATTTTAGTTTCTCTAATGAAATTACAGAGAAATATTTCCACTTGTTTGTTAGTTTTTTATATGAAACCGTGTTTATTAAATCATATTGTTATTACTTTTTCTCTCCCCTCGGTTGTTACTGTGAAATACCAAGGCACAATGCCCAGCATGTTGGGAATTGTTTAGTAACAAAGCTAATGTTTTATGAAAGAATAATATATCTTGGCTTTTCAAATTACTCTTGTGTGAACTAAAATTAGACCTCATCTCTACTTGTGTTATCCAAACTAGTAGAAGATTCTTATCAAAGCACCATTATCCGACTTAATATAAAATACATTCACTTTTTGTCTTGAGATTAGACATTGCATGTTGCAGATTAAAATAATATTGTAAGAGTTCAGTATTTAATTTTTCAATATAAATTTAAAATGTTATGTCAACTATTTTGTAATCTGTAATTTGTCTTTTAAGGTACACAGTTCATATGTCAAGATTCAAAACCAATTTCTACTATTTGAGATGAAAGTATATTTTGTAAACTTAAACCTTTCACATTAAATTGAAATTATACAAATAATATATTAGTACTTTCTATTGTAAAAAAATTAGTACTTTCTATTGTGTGTGTGTATGTGTGTGTGTGTGAAAAAGTATTTTACAATACTTTCTATTGTAAAAAATACAAATAAAAAAATACAAATAATATATTAGTACTTTCTATTAGTACTTTCTAGTATAAAAATTGTAAAAAATACTACTTTCTATTGCAACCTGCACAGATAAATAGCAATCATCCCTGACACTCTTCCAGAGGTAACAATTATGATCAGTGTGATAGGCGTAATTGAAATTATTTTCTTTATATTTATATCATAATGAACAAATGAAAATTTGTTTTTTTAATACAAGTGCTGTCATTTTGTGCTTATTGTTCTAAAGCTCGCTTTAATTTAATTTTTATTTTTTTAAAGATTTATTTATTTGAGAGAGAGAGCATGAGCAGGGGGAGAAGCAGAGAGAGAGAGAGAGAGAGAAATCCTTAAGCAGACGGCTTGCTGAGCACAGACCCTGATGCAGGGCTCAATCCCAAGACCCAGGGTTCATGATCTGAGCCACTCAACTGACTGAGCCACCGAGGTGCCCCACTTACTTTAATTTTAAACTCTCCAGCTCAGAGATTTTTAAGCTGGTACATATGTATAGACCTACCAGATTCTTTTTGACTGCCTCCAGTATTTCTTAGATGTTTGGTTGTTCATTTATTCCCCTCCTAGTGATATTTTGGTTGTTTCCAATTTTTTTTTTAGATTTTATTTATTTATTTGACAGAGACACAGAGAGAGAAGGAACTCAAGCAGGGGGAGCGGGAGAGGGAGAAGCAGGCTTCCCGCCGAGCAGGGAGCTCAATGTGGGCCTCGATCCCAGGACCCTGGGACCATGACCTGAGGCACCGAGGCACCCAGTTGTTTCTAATTTTTTACTTTATATACAATGTTATAATGAACAGCTTTGCCCATGCTTCTTTGTTTACGTGAAAATGTGTTTTCAGGGATCCAAAGGGAGAAAAATGGAACTGACAGGACAGAAGAGATAAATATAAAATTTCTATTGATCCTGTCAAATTGCTCTCCAAAAAGACTTGCCACTTATACCCATGTCCCAGTGTCCATGCCAAACCTTGTTATTTTGAATCTTTTTTTTTAAAGATTTTATTTATTTAGTTGATAGAGAGAAAGAGCACAAGCAGTGGGAGCAGCAGAGGGAGAGAGAGAAGCAGGCTCTCCGCTGAGCAGGGAGCTCAATGTGGGACTCCATCCCAGGACTCCAGGATCATGACCTGAGAGGCCAAGGCAGACGCTTCACCGACTGAGCCACCCAGGTGCCCCTATTTTGCATCTTTTAAAATACCTGGAAATCTAGTGTGTGAAACTGGTGTGACTTCTCTTAGAAATGCCAGGAGAGTCTAACATTCAAAAATATAATAATACAATTAAATGTATCAACAGAGGAGAAAAAATCATACAATAGATGCTTCAAATGCATTTGATAATACATAGTTCCCTCTCTGCGGTGGTCAATTCTGTCTGTCAGCTAGGCTATGATAGCCGAATATTTGGCCAAACATTATGATGGACATTTCAGTGAAGGTACTGGGCTTCCAGGGAAAAAGACGGACCTCCTAAGAGAAAGGAGTTGTACCTACAGGCTGCCTTTGGACTCTACCGTGACTGCAACTCTTCCCTGGTCTCCAGCCTCCAGGCCGGCCTTTTTCTTTCTCTCCACACAGACACACACACATGCACGCATCTAGACAAGCACAGACACACAGATTCTCACGCTACACCTACAGACAAACACAGAGACAAAAAAAAAAAAAAGCACCCGCCCACGCACCCGCACATGCACCCGCACACGCACCCACACACACACACACACACACAGCCATGCACACACCCACACCTTAACTGTATATAAGGATCTGTCTACAAGAACGAGAAGGGCATTAGGTTGGGCAGAATATCTGGGCTTCCTTTCTGCTTTTGCTACTTACCAGCTACCTGACCTTTGAAAATGATCATTGAGCTACAGTTTCCTGCTTTCTAATAAGAATAATAAAACAAATAATAGCATCTTACACTGGCTGATCGTTTTTAAACGATTGCTCACTGATGCATTACCACAGGGCACACAGTAAGTTTTAAGGGCTTGCTTTTGAAGAAATAGATGTCTACACAAACACACTGCACTCACACTGGCCTTCTAGTCTTCCTTATTAAAATTTTATATTCACTGAGAACTCCATGTGTGTTTTTAATGAGACTGTTGGCTATGAGACCATTCTTTGTCTATTTTTGAGTTGGTAGGAACAAGTATTAGCGTCCTCGGTCTTGGTTTTGCATGTGCGTTGTATTTTTTTTTCCCCAAGCAAAAATACACCAGCATTAATATAAAAGGTAAAAAAATAAACTATAGATATCTCAGTTCAAGGCAACATCCAGACTCTGACCTGAGAGTACCCTAGTATAATGCCCCAGATTTCTAGAAGTCAGGCCCAATAACTTCACAGCTCACAAGGAAAGAGCTGATATATTTGATCACATAAGAAATCATAACTTCTAAGTGTTGAAAGACACCGTAAACTAAGTTAAAAAGACAAGTGACAAACAGGGGTATTTGTAACATGTATAACAAACAAAAGATGTATATCCAACATCCATAAAGAGCTCCTACGATTTGAAAAAGACAAATATTCCAATATATGGGCTTGAGATATGAACAGGCAATTTACAGAGGAAAAGCAAAAATCCAATAAACACATGAAAAGATATTCAGCATTACCGGTATTTAGAGAAATGCAAATTAAAACTATAATGAGCTGTCTTTTTCTATCCCCATCACATTTGCAGAAATTTAAGAGCCTGACAATATATAGCAGCAATGAGGGTTGAGAAAACTGCAGTCTTGCATACTGTCAGTGGGTGGGTGAAGGCTGGCAAATCTGTTGTGTTTTTAAATGTATATATACTCCTTGACCCCACAATTCTACTTTAGGGTTCCATTCCGCAGAAATACTCACCTATAGGTGCAAATATTTTTCTAACAGGTATTAATTGCACCATAGTTTGTATACAGCAATACAACTGGGAAAGTTTGTATCAACAAAGCAGGGCCCATGTAAATTTTGAGTCACTCATAAAGTAGAATATTACGCTGACCGTAAAAAGAATGAGATGGACATGGAAAGACGTCCTAAGCACATTGATGGTTAAGAAAGACATTACTGCACCCATCCATAAATGACACATAGCATAGGTATAGATAACGGTGTATAAATGCACAGAACAAAATTAGAAGAACACACTTGATGCTATTAGAGAATGAGCAACATGGCATTACAATATTTGACAATTTTTAACTTACAAATGGCAATGTGATAAAGCTTAAGCTGACATTAATAATGGTTATATCTGAGGAATGGAGTAGGACATGCGAGGTATATTTAAAGGAGGGAATACTAGTATTATTTAAATCTTTATGGCGAGTATGGATTTATAGATCATGAAGAATCATTTTCAATATTTTACAACGAAAGTCAGCTTTAGCATATTCATTATGATTACTAAGGGTGTGCTTTGTGGTGTGTGTCTGTAGGATTAATAAGTATGTGCCTGGTGTGGTATGCTGTGGGTCTGTATGTGTCTGTGTGTGATTCAAGAATAATCCTTTTACCATTCTTTCAAAGTTTACAATGTGTCAGGACTGTCCTGAGAATTTCACATATTTTAATTGCGTCACTTAATCTTCACAATAATCTGAGATGGTATTAGACCCAGTTTCCAGGTGAGAGAAGAACTATTAGATACCCATGAACATGTCCAAGGTCAGAAGACGAGTATACAGTGGAGCTGGGATTTACACCTGAGCAGTCTAAGCCCAGAACAATGACATGGTCACTGTGTACGCAAGAGTTTATACCAGGTGCCTCTTCCCTACCCCGCGGCCCCAGTTTGAAACAACAGCTTCAATATGGCAACAATGTACATCTCCCAATGGCTATGATGCCATTGAGATGATAAATCATTCTAGGCTTCCTACCAATCAAGACCCTTTTTACAGTTTTCTTCCTTGGATCCATGTTTTAAAAGATTCTTCCTCCAATCTGCATGTAATAAATGATAAATCAATTCCATTTATCTTGTTATTTATCCCTGTTTTCTTCAGCATCCTGAAATAGACGATACAGTGGAATATTTAAAGATGTTTTTAAATGAAAGGGCTGTTTACGGAAATAGGTTTAAGGTTTTGGTGTCTACATTAGGGATGACCGCATTGTAGGGGATACATGGCACTATCTGGAGATATTTTTGGTTCTCACGGCTAAGGTAATTGCTACTGGTATCTTGCAGGTAGAGGCTGGAGATGTTTTTACTAAACATCGTATCTACAATGCCCAGGACGGTCCCCTCACAAGAAGGAGTTATCTGGCCCCAAATATCAACAGTGTTGAGGTTGAAAATCCTTGTTTAAGGTAATAGACAAGAGAGAGTGAGGTGCCCAGAACACAGCAACCAGGAAACCATGAACAATCCTGGGCCTGAAGGGGAGGACAAGACAGTGATGCAGGAGCCCCATTAAGTTTGGAAGCCATGGATCATGATGCCGCTCAACAGAAGTTTTGGTCAAAAAGGGAAGCAGCCATTTCCAGGACAACACAAAGAAGGTGACCGAGTGAGAAGGAATAAATACATTGTTTTTCTCCTTCCACCCTCCGCTCTTCTGTTGGTACTTTTCATTGGCCAAATCAACTAGAATCCAGAGAGCAAGCAGTCTACTGGGGTTGGCCTCTCAGGGCAAGAGCAGGACAGAGAAGGAAGGGGAATGGAACTCACGGAGCAGGAGATGGGAGAAAAGAGAAAAACCAGCATGATCCAATTATGGTGGTCCCGATTTTCAATAAGGATCCACAGGTACCAAGTGTTATGGACTGGGTGTTTGTGTCCCCCACAAAATATGTATATCGAAACCCTACTCCCAATGTGATGGTATTAGGAGGTGGGAGCTTTAGGAGGTGACTGGGTTTGGATGAGACCAAGAAGGCAGAGATCCCATGATGAGATTTGTGTCTTGAGAAGAGAGAGAGATTAGTGCTTTATCTCTTTCTCTCTCTCTCCAGCAAGAAGCCTGTGGGCAAGCCAGGCAAAGAGCTCTCACCAGGAGCTAAATCTGCTGGCACCTTGATCTTGAACTTCTCAGCCTCCAGAACCATGAGAAATAAAATTCTATTGTTTAAGCTACCTGGTCTGTGATATTTTCTTATAGCAGCTGGAGTAGACTAAGACACTAAGGAAGTGGTAAAATCAGCTATACCCTGGCTAGGCTATGAGGCTAATGAAGCCAGGAGTCGATAAGCAAACCAACTCTGGGCCATAGCTACTGCCCTGCCCTTCATTTGGGACGCTGGGCACGTGCAACCTGTCCTGGAAGCATGCTAATGAAGCACTGTCGCTCTCTAATTCTGGCTCCAATACCTCCACCAAGGCCACTGATCCTTTATGTTTCACAAATCCAGTCATCAAGTGCCAATCAGAGCTTCTGATGTGGACATTAAGTGGCTACAAATCTGATCAAAAACAAAAGGAACTCATGCATTGCAGAGTCACCAATTAGTTATGGCTCCTTTCAGACTCTAAAAATTTCAAAAATAACTCATCACCACCTTCATGAGCAGGCTGGGAGCTTTTGAAACAGCATGAGCACCTCCTCATTTCAGAGTTTCCAGAACTTTATGTCAGGTACCATATCAAACTGGAAACGCAACCTTAGTTGTTGGGCGTAAAACTGTCTTTCTCCAAATGTAATGGGGTGGGGTGATTTATAATACTAAACACGTGTTCTGTGCTCAATATTTAAAATGGTTTTTAACTCTTAAGAACTTGAGCCTCCTTACAGTAGGGAATAGATCTCCTCAAAGGCTCGGTTAGTACCTCAGAGGCTCAAGAGAAAAGGAGCACGAGGAAACTCAGTGGATAGAAGAACATTTCTTAAAGGAGGTGACCTTCGACAGCATCCGGTTGATGTGGAGAATCTGTGGGGGACAGGAAGTGTTTTGCTTGATAGAAGAGACGTGATCATTCTGTAAGAGCTTCTGCATAGGAGATGTTTGGAACAGCCTGCGCCATCATGAGAGGCAAGACAACCTACCAGTTAAGAGCACTGACTCTGGATACTTCCCAGTCTCAAAGGCTTGCCCTACCACTGTGTCTCGGTGATCTCATCTGTCTGGGTAGTAACGTTAACCTACCACCTGATTTCACAGTGAAACGCATTAGTATGTGTGAGCACATGGGTAGAACTTTGTGTTGGTTTTCCTCATTACTCACAACGGCCCTGTGTTAGCTAAGTTGGGGGGAGGCACACCCACTTAGCCAACATCTACTCACAGCTGAGGGTCCCTGAGGCGAAGAGAGAATAATGGTCTTTTTCCCCTTCCTACAGTTGGAAAGCAAGAAGGCCAGACCTCTCGCTGAATCCCGCCTGTTTTGGAATTCTGTGGGCTTTCCTCTCTGACCGAACGCACCGCCTCTTTCCCCTTTGGGCTGTGACAAAGTATGTGTTGCCCCGGATGCCACAGAGGAGCAAACACAGCTTCATTCTATTTTTTTCCCACCCTCTGGCTGAAACAAGCAATTTCACTGCAGAAAATTGTGTTGCTGTTACCCAGCCTGATGTTGATACTGGATATCTCAATCACTCCATAGCAAGTAGGTCTAGATGTGATTGAGGCTCTATTCCTTTCTTCTCTTAAAATGGTTTTTCTACCTTAGAGTTGCTTCCATTTCACAAACCTGCCAAATAACAGTCACAATTAAAACAACTACTACCACTTATTAAACACGCTGTTTGCTAAATACCCTGTGTGCTGAGCACTTTACCTGCATTCTCTCATTTAACCATCATCCCACTTTTAGAGCTGTCGGATCAGGGACAGAAGGACTATGCTCCTTACCCAAGTTCACACAGCAGTCAGCTCGGGAGTGGAGATGTGATCCAAGGTCTGTCTGAGTCTCCACACTCTTTTTCTTCCCAATTCCTGATGTGCTTCTTAGAATGTTCCATAACCTGATTAAGAATGAGGACAGTTGACATCATCAGTCAGAAAGACCTCAAACTTCATTCCACAGTATGAGATCATTTTGCACAGTAAAATCTGCTCTTCTAAAATCTGCTCAACTAAGCCAAAGTTGCTGTAGAGATGGCTGACTTGTTTCTCTGGTTGCAGAGGAGGGGACCATATCCAAAACGATTCACTGTCTCCCGTAAAACTTTTTCGTCTCCCACCCTTCCTATCCTGGGAAACTGAGGCATACAATTTAAAACAAGCAAAATGCTTATTTTGTGTATTGATAGGATGTGTTCAGATGTAGACAGAAATAGGATCATTGGTACCCATGATCAAAAGCTTCCTGTTAGCATTAGTGTGCTGTCATATGATCTCTTGATTGCAATAGAGATAAAAACACGTGAAAAGAAATTTAATACGGTACCCTCTTGTCAGACTGGAAACCAACCTAGTTAGTTTAAAACACTTTCTTTAAGAAATACAGTATATTCTCTCTCAGTCAAGTTGGACTAGGCTACACTATGGGAAGAAAAAGACCCCAGGGGCTTAAATAACTGAGGTTTATTTCTCTCTTGTGTTCTACGTCCATCCCAGCTCTGGGTTATCCTGACTCCAGGACCCAAATAGATCAGCCATAATCTGGAAGGTCGCTGGTTTTCCAGGCAAAGGGAAGAAAGCCCCAGACATTTTATAGCAGAAGTCGAGTGCTCTAGCCTAGGAGGGCATGCTTCTACTTACAACTCCTTAGCCGGAGTGATCCCATGACCTCCCCCATCCCAGGGAAGACGGGACGTGACAGAAGTGACGTGCTGGGAAACGCTGGTGACTAGCTCCAATGACCACCACAGTTACCTAAGTGTAGAGACCTTGGATTCATCACTGCATGGCTGGGCTGGTGTTTGCATCCACAAACCCCAAGCTGAACCAACAGAGCACATGTTCCAAAGTGAAACAATCCAACAATGCAGATGTTGGTTGGAAAACGGATGGGATATAAAAGAAGCATGAGAGATACTCATATCCATGTAGCCTACAGTGCATTTTTAAAAAAGAATCAAAGTTGATTGTAAGTATGATTTCCAAAGTATCAAAACATGTTATTGAATAGTATACATTTTATGGCGATACACACACACGCACACACACACACACACACACACACACTTATATAACTGATTTATTTACTGCAATTTATAGGGAAACTGATGCAATTATCCAGATAATTTAAAAGCAAAGGCATCCTGGGTCCATGATCTGCACTTCTGAGATGAATAGGATATATTTTTTTTTTTTTTGCATTTTATTTTTTTAAGACATTTTCTAAGAGCAGTTTCAGGTTGACAACAAAACGGAGAGGGAGAGACAGAGATTCCATGCATGCCCCTGCCCGCACATACACTCAGCCTCCCGCATTATGAGCACCACCTGCCAGGACTGTGTGATCTTTACGCAAGGGGAACCCACAGGCATGCCTCCCCATCACCCACTGTCCAGAGCGTACATAATGGTTCACTCTCGGTGTCGTACATTCTGCGAGTTTGCACAGATGTACTTCCAGCATTATAATATCATACAGAGTATTGTCACTGCCCTCAAAATCCTCGGTACCCAGCCCATTCTCTGCCGGTCCCCGCCACACCCAGCAGCCACGGATCTTGCTATTATCTCCAAAGTTTCTACCTTTTCCACCATATCATAGAGTTGGAATCCAACGGTATGAAGCTTTTTCAGATGGGCTTCTTTCACTTAGTAATATGCATGTAAGGACCCTCCATGTCTTCTCATGGCATGATAGCTCATTTGTTTCTGGCACTGAGTCAGACATACCCCATTGTCTGCATGGACCATAGTTGATGGATCGATTCACCCACCTGTCTTCCAAAGGGGCTGTTCCCCCAGCAATGAACGAGAGTGTCTAATGTTCCACATCTTCCCCAGCACTTGGTGTTGGCAGTGTTCTGGATTTTGGCCATTCTGCTAGGTGCACAGTGGTATCTCGTTGTTGTCATTTGCATTTCCTTGGTGACATATGATTCGGCGCCACGAACAGTTTTTAGAGCCATAAAAACTCAGACAGTTTCCTCAAATGCCTCAAAGTCAGTCTGTGATGGCGGACACAGCATAGGAGTAATACCTTGATGTGGTTTGGGGAAGTTACACGAAATCTAAAACCTGAATAAATCAGTGGCTTATGAAACAATACCCTATTCTTGGGACCAGGTGTCTGACCAAATTAAGAAGTTCAGGCAAAATATTCAGATGCCACCGAAGGCCAATTTCCGGTTTTAAGGCTTCTGCATGTTAAAGTAAAATGAAAACAAAAATGGCAGTAAATATTGCCATCATTTTAAACATGCAGGGGCTCCTGGGTGGCTCAGGCGGTTAAGAGGCTGACTCCTGATTCCAGCTCAGATCATGATCTCAGGGCCCTGGGAATGAGCCCCATGTTGGGTCTGTGCTCAGTGGGGAGTCTGCTTGAGGATTCTCCTCTCCCTCTCCCTCTGGCCCTCCACAAGCTTGCTCTCTCACACGTACACTCACACACACTCTCTCTCTCTAAAATAAACAGATATTTAGAACAAATTTCTTTAAATTGACACAATGTGCGTATCTGTGCTACATTTTTAAAAATTATAGGATTCCTGAAGCTGAGATGCCCTTCAACAGATGACTGGATAAAGAAGATGTGGTCCATATATACAATGGAATATTATGCCTCCATCAGAAAGGATGAATACCCAACTTTTGTATCAACATGGACAGGACTGGTAGAGATTATGCCGAGTGAAGTAAATCAAGCAGAGAGAGTCAATTATCATATGGTCTCACTTACGTGTGGAGCGTAAGGAAAAACATGGAGGACATTAGGAAAAGGAAAGGAAGGGTGAATTGGGGGAAATCAGAGGGGGAGACAAAGCATGAGTGACTGTGGACTCTGAGCAACAAACTGAGGGTTTTGGAGGGGACGGGGATGGGGGGTTGGCTGAGCCTGGTGGTGGGTATTGAGGAGGGCACATATTGCATGGAGCACTGGGTGTGGTGCATGAACAATGAATCTTGGAACACTGAAAAAATAAAATTAAATTTAAAAAAAAATCTTTGCACGCAGGAGATATTCTTTACAGATAAAAATACGGCTTCGCCTACGTAAAAGATTCCGGTCATTCGTGTTTCCTGGTTGTTTGGATTTCAGATAAATGGGAGTTTACTGAACTTTGCCTCGGGTTTTCTTTTAAAGAGCTCAGATTTCATTGAAAGCTTTGGACTCCAAGTGGAAGGCCCCTTCCGGCTCCACCATTCTATAATTCTGAATGTCAGCCTGAACGATGCTAAGATAGTACCATTAATTTCTCTCGTGGCAGATAGATAGGGACCAAAAGCCCAGGGAGGAAGTTGGAGTTGCTCAGGTATGAAGGATGGCGTGGGCCAGCATACAGATTTCTGCGTGAGAATGTTTTATTAGTGCATTGTTTATTCATGTGTCCATTACACATTTAATCATGGAGCGAATACCATATAGGCCAGGGGCTGTGCTCGGCCCCAGGAAGGAAGGACTAAGAATGCCTGGGGACGGGGAGAATTATAAAAATGGATGAGACCAAGGTTCCTGACCTCAGTGACTTCATAGTCAAGTGCAGGAGACAAAAACGTTAAGCCACAGAAGCCCAAATGTCCCTAAGTTCACTCTCGTGAGGTCTCCAGTGAGGTCATAGTACATTTATACCCACAACTCACAGATTTGCAAGGATGCTCCTATTCACAAGACACTCAACCCCTTGCCAAGTCCCCCAAGATCTCCAAGGGCCTCCAGGGATTACTCCTGTGCCCTCGATGACATTCTGGGCCTGCTGGCAGCTGCCACTCCCTACAGGGACTCCACGGGATGCATGCCACACCTGTGGCCATTAGAGCCAGGAGCGGAGCCCCTCTGTACTTCATTGACGTGGTTACCTTTGGAACCGACTTGCATCCCAGGACTTGTGTGGCCATCTAAACCTTCCCCCCACTTTTTGGAAGTTTCCATGGCTTCCACTTTCCTTACCGGCTTTGTTTACCCCTCATGTGCCTCCAATGCCCTCCTCCACATTCCTGCTGGGGAGCTCAGCCACTTCTCCTGTGTCCAAAGAAATCCAGGCACATGGAGTACGTCGTGTCCTCCCTCCCTCCCTTCTTTTCCTTCTGTGGATTTGAGCAGCAGTTTGTATGATAGGGAAAGGACAGAGTGGGATTCAAAGGGAAAAACTCGCAGAGAAATATCCTTCCACTGTCCACTGACTCAAAACCCCTCCCCCTCGTCCTTCTCTCTTCCTCCCTCTCTTAAGCCACCAAGCAAACCCCACCCTTCCCCCATCCCCCACAGGGCCACTGCACTCACACTTAGATGTGCTGGAGGCTTCATTCCCACTACAGGTGTTTATCGAAGTATTTTCCCGATAAAGGTTCATGGAATCAAGAGAAGGCACTGAGTTTGACATGTGAAATCCTTGGACATGGAAGAAATCCCGTCCCTAAAGTGTCTTTCATTTCATTTCCTAAAGCACCAGCATACACTCTTTCTGGTTCTAGGCTCAGTCTTGGAAGTACAGGAGGAAGGACGCAAGTGGAACATCAGCCTCACAAGGCAGCAGGGTGGTACGCCGAGCTGCCCGTGTGTGTGTGTGTGTGTGTGTGTGTGTCAGTGAGGACGGGGGCTTTGGATGGGGCTGGGCGGGCGCACCTGCACCCCGTAGTGACAAATCGGACACAGCAGGACCCCACAGTAGACCCCGAGCAGGGGGCTCTTTCATCTTTAGGATTCTGAGTGTTTCAAAGTATTCCTCATGCACCAGATGTCACTAAAGGAGCCTTTTTTGGAAACAATCTAACTTAAAATAATGAGGCTTCGATTGTTGCTAAGAGCTCAGGGGGATAAAAACACAAACACAGGCGAGGTAGATTTGCCCTGAAGCTAAAAATGCACAAGCTTCAGGGCCTGTCGTTTGCATGGGTTTTTTGGTTTTTGTTTTTTTTTTTTTCAGGGCGCTGTCCCTAATTTTGTATTTGTAATTTTATATTTATTCTCTTTAAAGAAGACTCCAGAATTTTTAAGTTTCGGGTTCCATGAAATCAACCACCCCAGGCCATCTCCTGGACATAGACAGGTGCACACACATGCTCTCACTGGACCAGCCCTTGCAAAATCAGGACACGTAAAAGCCGTGAGGCTGACATCCTGCTGCCCCTTCCCCTTTCAGAGCCCGTGGCCTTGTGTCTTAGAATTCTCTGTGCTCCCGCTGAACACACACCACCTCCCCGCTGGGGGCCTTCAGCTGCCTTTCCCATCACCTAATCTAGCGGTCTGCAAACTGGGGCCCTTTGGGTCAAAACCGGCCAACCTCCTGTTTTGCTAGAAAAAAACTTCTAGTGGAATCCGGCAATACCCCTTCCGTTCACATATTAGTTATGGCTGCTTCCGTGACGCAGAATGGAAGAGTTGCCACCGAGACCAAGCCCCCCTTGAGCCTACAATATTTACCTCTCTGGTTCTTACACTTGATCTCATCCCCGGTAACTTCGTAACCAATATCGGTAACTATTCCATCAGCCAAAGATCTGCTTAAGAAATAAAGCAGCTCATGCCCTCTCCTCTTGCTCCCCATGAACTTTAAAATGAGATCCAGCTCTTCATGGGGCCACAAAAGGCTTTACATGGCCAACCCGTGAACCTGATTCCCTGATCTACGTGCCTTGCCCTTGGCCTTGCTCTCACCGTGACCTTCCCGTTCTGGAGGCACCCCGGGCGTTCAGCCTCTGGGTCTTTGCACGTGCTGCTTACTCTTTCTGGAAGCCTTTCCCTTCCTTTCTTGCAATCTGGACCTCAACCCAAACATCGGCTCCCCGGGGGGGGCTTTCCATGACCCCTTATCAAATACTGTCCCCCACCTTTGGTCACTGTTGGTTACATGCCCTGGTTTCTTTTTTTATAACTCTTGCTTATTTACTTGTTTGCCACGAATTTTTCCAGGAGAATGTGAGCTTCCCAAGACCAGAGCCTCCTCTGCCTTACTCAGTGTTAGAAAAGTACCCAGAACAGTTCCCGGCAGAGAACAGGCTCCCAGGAAATATTTGTTGAAGAACTGAATGAACAGAATGGCTATGCCTTAATAGGGGGATTCTGAAAGCTGGAAAAGAATCCCCTTTTAAGAGAGGAATTTCAGAATTTGCACGCATAGCTGTATGGGCATGTGGCAGAGAGACCAGCCTGATTCTCCTTCTAGATGCAGGTTTCACGTGTAATCTATGACCAGGAAACCACCCAAAGCTGAGACAGATTGAAGGCAAGCCATAGCTTTCCTAGGCTCACTGAAGAATCCTCGCTCCCACTGGGGTTCAGGCTGGACCCGTAAACCTGTTTATCACCATGAAGGATTGGAATAAACAACATCTGATGCTGAGTCAGTAAGCAGAGCCAGGCCTTCATGTTAAAACCTCCTTCTCAGTGTCAAAAAGCATCTCCAATCTGAGGCAGGCCCTGACATTCACCAGTGATTTTTTCCAAAAATCTCTCCCTGGGGGCACCTGGAAGGTTCAGTTGGTTAAGTGTCAGTCTTCGGCTCTGGTCATGGACCCAGAGTCCCAGGATCGAGCCCCACATTGGGCTCCCTGCTTAGTAGGGAGTCTGCTTCTCCCTCTGCCTCTGCCCTCTCCTGCCTAGGCGTATGCTCTCTTGCAAATAAATAAAATCTTAAAAAAAAAAAAAAAAAAAATCTCTCCCTGAAGCTGTTTCCACCCCCACCAGCCTCACTGCAGTCAACCTGGACAAGCTCTGCCTATCGTCTATGTGCGGCACCTGCACCTCTCTGCCCTGGGGACGAACCCCAGCTCCCCACCCGCTCCCGCTGCCCATGGCCCCCCATCCTCGAGGCCACACTTAAACTCCCCTCCTCCATCCCAGAGAGCCCCAGTCAGCGTTCACCTCATCTTCCCCAATACCCCGCGGCCTAAGGGACCACCCCAAAACTAGTCAACTTTAAACATTTCATGACTTTCGTGAATCAGAAATTGGGGCAGGGCTCACCTTGGCGGTTTTTCTGCCCCCCACGCGGGGAACTGAGGTGATTCCGTGGGTTCTTCTGCGGAACGAGTGAGTCGGGTTCGTCACAGGTCACTGGATGTTTGGCACAACGGCGGGGATTGTGGGAGGCGGGGCTCAGTGGGGGCGGGCGTCCCCACAGCTGCACGTGACCTCAGGCACGTGATCTCTGGCACGTGATCTCCTGCACGTCTACTTCCGCAGCCCCCAGAGCTCCCAGAGACCTTTCCGGGAGACAAGAGGTGGAAGTTTCTTGGGCTGCAGTTTCTTCTCTGAAAATAAAAGCATGGCGTGGACGCAATGAGCTCTTAGATTGCCTCTGGCCCGAGAGGCCCACGCTTTAACGCTGTCACAGACGGTGCACGCGCGACAACTCACCGCTCCTTCTCCGGGACAGCAGGGGACTTCTGGGAACAGCAGACAAATGGCGGTAGACTATTTTGAGAGCTGTTCGTCCAAAGGGCTAGGAGTTAGGAACCGGGCAGGTAGGACAAGACTGCGACCGTATGCATACCTGTCGATGCGCGCAAAAACAAACGTGAAATAGCTGCTTCAACCGCTGAAACAGATTTCATCTCCCTCCTTGCCCAAGCTTCCCTCCAGGCCTTGCTAGATGGTGGGGAAATAGGACAGAGAAAGAGGCAGAATTTAATTTGACAATTAATAGTGTCTCCATATGAAAATGACTCTTGGACAAATAGTCACTTAACTTGTATTTAAACTCCTTACATAGCCGTGTCTCCCTTCTTTGCCCTCTTTTTCAAGAGGGCTTCTAAGTGACGGTGAAGAGTGAGGGTATGCTTAGTAATCGGCAGTGACGGGGCGGCTGGGTGGCTCAGTGGGTTAAAGCCTCTGCCTTAGGCTCAGGTCATGGTCTCAGGGTCCTGGGATCGAGCCCCGCATCGGGCTCTCTGCTCAGCAGGGAGCCTGCTTCCCCCCCTCTCTCTGCCTGCCTCTCTGCCTACTTGTGATCTCTCTCTCTCTCTGTCAAATAAATAAATAAAATAATAATCAGCAGTGAGAGGCAGCGGGCCCAGGTACATCCCACTCTGCGTTCCTGGGATCCGTGGCTGTGCCCATCTCATCTCAGCATCGTCATCATCGGCTAAGGATGGTCCCATCTGACCTAAGGCAGGAAATAGTGTCCCCTGAGGCTCATGGCCGGCCTTTGTCATTGAATTTCATGCCCGTAGCAGTTGCCTATTTCTGCCCCCCAGTGCTCCGGGCTGCTGCTGGTTTAGCCCTCTTCTTAGCATCCCTGTGGCTTCTCACCAGCAAGCAGCAAGTTTCAGACCCTTTGCCGGATACACTAAGGTTCAGCACAATCCAGAGGGTTTCCCTCTGGCTCATCTCTCTAGCCACTCCCCTCTTCTGCCCTATTTCTCCTAGAGACCTGTAGTGTTCACTAGGCCATGCCTGGGGATGGGGGCGTAGGATGGGGGGGGCACAACACTGTGCCCCCATATGCATGGGAACGCAGGAGGGGGCTTTCCCAGAAGGGGCCATTGCCAAAGAATGCAATGGAATGTGGCCCCTGACATTGCAAAACACAAGAGGCTCTTCTGTGAGAAGCAGACCGTCAATCTCATTATTGGATTCACTCAAGAATCCAAGAACTCTAACCGCACATTCGTGTTTACATCCCTACCTTCTTCTTCCCCCAACCGGCCAAGCCCCGAGACCCCAGATTTTTCCCTGACCATCCACGAAACCAATACTTCCCATACATTATATCCAGTCTTCTCTTCTCAGGGTTCTTAGAAGCTTCTGAGCCAGTCCTAGCTCCTGTCTTATTAAGAGCAGCTCAAAGACTTGAAAATTCATTTCTCCTCACCAAAGCCTGGCTTTGAACTCTATTATCTTGCTAGTGACTCAAAAATCCTATTTGCTACTCAGAGATGAGGAATAGCCTTTTTGTTATGGTTCGTCTCCACCCTTCCCCTGAAGCTCTTAAATCAATTGTTTCCGTGGTTGGAGAACCCCAGGGCAACAATCATTCTAGGAGATGGAAATACAGCACAAATTTATTTTAAATGATTATCCTCATATGCATATATGTTCCAGATATGGTCTTCACATTTTATAAGTAGTGGCATTACAAGGCTCTCAGGGGTTAAGAAATGGGGAAAGCTTCTCTTCTTTGCTTATACAGGATATCTTTCTTTCTTTCTTTCTTTCTTTCTTTCTTTCTTTCTTTCTTTTTAACCTTCTTCCTGGGTCCGTTTTCCCAACATTTGGGTTTTTTAACACTCTTCTAAAGAGAGGATATATTCTCCTCCTAGATTGATTTTTTTCTATTATGGGCCTGCTACATATTTGGGAACACGCTTCACTGGGAATTTCTAGGTGAAGCAACTGAAATACTCAGCCTCGTGTGTTTGCCCCTTTCAGGAAAGCACAGTTCCCATGAAACACATCCCG
Source organism: Potos flavus (assembly GCA_028534135.1). Taxonomy (NCBI): domain Eukaryota; kingdom Metazoa; phylum Chordata; class Mammalia; order Carnivora; family Procyonidae; genus Potos; species Potos flavus. The sequence goes on along the minus strand of CM052892.1, from coordinate 73,570,177 downwards.
CGTTCTAGCCGTGCAACTGAGGAGCCTTTGATCTAGCGTGGCGCTTCACCTTGGCCGGCGGCAGTTTCTTGGATGGGAAGTGGGGGGCGTGGTGATCTCAGCAGAGCTCTGCCTAAGCCACCTACAGGAGCCTTTGTAGTTGGGCTCATACCAAGAGCTACTCATTCTTTCAACCCCCACTCTTGGGCACCTTCGGGACAACTTCCCATCCCTCCAGCTCAGCACTCCTTGGTTCCCAGGCTTGGTGGCCTGAACTTCTTCTTAGACCCTACAATTCCCTGCAGGGATAACGAGAAAGTATATCACTCAGAGAAATGACAGAGCCCATCCAAATGCACACTTGGGCTAAGAGATAGAGCTGAGGTTTGAATACAGGTCTTTCTAACTCTTACTCTTCTTCCCCAACTGCTCTGTTATCCCAACCCCTCTTCTCATCAGCGGAAGCGTGACATACGAAATGAGACCTTTAGTTCCCAGGCTCAAATAATTTTGTCTGAATGAGTTGCTGTCCGTGGGCTTCTGAGATTCACCAGGGCAGCCCAGCCCAGGTCTCAAGAGGGTGTGTGTGGCTGCACTTGCCCACACACCCTCCTTCTTCTTCCCCGATCGTCTTCCTCACCATCCTACCGTTCCCCGAGAGGTAATAATATGTTACTAATCCCCAACAATGTCTTAATGATTAATATTAAGTTATTAGCACTGATAGGTATTCAATTGCTATGAATAATCCCTGGGCAGATGGATTGATGCATTGGTTAGAAATGCCTGTGTTTGCGGTCCCTCTTAAGTCATTGGTTCTCATGTTGGGGGGGCGGGGTTCAGTGATTTTTTTTCCCCCACTTCCCACCCTTAGGACATTTGGCACGAACTAGAGACGCTTTGGTTGTCACAGTTGGAGGGGGTGCTCCTGGCATCTAATGGGAAGAAGCCAGAGATGCTGCTGATGACCCATAAGGCACAGGACAGCAGCCCCCCAAATGTCCATAGTGCTGAGGTTCCGCAGCCTGCTCTCATCAAAGCCCAGAAGCTGTAGCCTGCTGTGCCTACTTGCGAGCTCAGCCCACCCTCACTTTTGTATTTGCTCCTTGAACAAGGGAACAGATTGCAGGAGCCTCATTCTTAGAAGGGAAATGGGGGCAGTGGGGCGGCGGGGGAGACAGCCCAGCAAGTGTGAAGGCAGCCAGCCTCCAGCAAGACAGTAAATGCTGGGGCCCAGGCAGGCTGACACCAAGCACGCCCAGCTGAGCACACAAGACAGGCAGAAGTGCTGGTAGTGGAGCGGCGAGGCTGGAGGCCTGAGGCAGGAGGGAGAATGCAGGCACCAGGCTCCTGAGGGTGGGAAGGGGGTGTCTGAGAGACACGGGGAGGTCCCACCTCAGCCCTGCACCTGAACTGCCATGCCCAGGGCCTTGGGCCACGCCCAGCCTCTTGGGCAGCACACGGGACCCCAGCTAAGCCTGTGACTCTAGGGAGCTAGTGTGTTAAGCTAATGTGCTTTTCTCTGCTTGGCTACACTCTTTCTCCTAAAAAAAAAGTCCTATCCTTCATTCTTTGTTCCTGCAATCCCTCTTTTTGTGATTTTTTTTTTTTTTTTTTTTTTCTGAGAAAACTTGAGACCCACTAGTATCTTCTTTTATTATTTTTCAGTTTCCTAACTGGGGGCCTCTGGAGGAACAATATTATCTTTTTCATAAACTAAGAGCCTGGCACCTAGCAGATGCTCAAAATATGTCTGTGGGAATAAAGGATTTTCTAAGGCAGAGGAACAAGGCAAAAGCATGTCAGATTTTCTGTGCTTAGCGATCTTTTAAAGTCACAGGGCCATGTTAATAAATTGTCAACTGTCTTAATTAGGACAATTTACAGCTTTAATGTATGTGTGACACAGGTGGTGACTGGGGTCCACAAATGCTTACTGAGCAGATACCAGTCGGTGTTTTAGGTGCTGTAAGGGATACACAGATAAATAGATCATGATTTCTGCATCAGGTAGTTAAGTTCAGGGGAGGGAGGAACAATTTGCAAAGAGCTAGCTAGTCCAAACAGATTGCGACAGGTAATAAAATGGGAGTCTACAAGCCAAGACTGACAGGTGCCCAGAAGAGAGATAAATTTAGAGAGAATTCTGACTCTACAAGGAAAGCTTAGAGGTTAAGGGGCAACTGAATTGGGGACTGAAGACCGAGTAAATATTGACTGGTCCCCTCATACACCACGACAGCCAAGACCTGGCTGGATCCACCTTCCCCCTGTAGGCATGGTGCCCTTGCCATGATTTCCTACCTTTTTAATGTAAATGTAAGGTATGGACAGGGGTGCTTGGGTGGCTCAGTGGGTTGAGCATCCAGCTCTTGATTTCAGCTCAGGTCATGATCTCAGGGTTGTGAGATCGAGCCCCGCATTGGGCTCTGTGCTCAGTGGGGAGTCTGCTGGAGATTCTTTCTCTCTCTCTCCCTTTGCCCCTATCCCCGCCGCCACCCACTCTCTCTTTCTCTCAAATAAGTAAATAAGTCTTTTTAAAAAGTGTAAGGTATAGACTGAAAAGTGCACAATTTATAAATATACGGTTTGCACAATTTATAAATATACGGTTTGATGAACTGTCACAAAATGGGCACACTCCTGACACCGGCACCCAGGTTACATGATAGAAGCCTGTTTCCAGAAGGCTCTTTGTGCCCCCTCCCCATGCTACTCCTCCTGACCCCCTAAATCTCAGCACTCTCGTGTTTCTCATGCAATCAGAGTCCTGATTTCATGGAAATACAATTTTGTAAAATGTTTTCAATTGTGAGTTACTTCTTTGGTCCAAATTATGTTTCATGGGAAACATCCATTCTCTCCCCACATAGCTAGAATTTGTTCATTTTCATCACCATATTGCATTCCGTTATGTGAATAGACCTTGACTTATTTACCTAATCTGTGGATGATAAGGGGGTTGTTTCAAGATTTGGCAAACTTCAGAAATTGCCGTTTTTGTGTGTATCTTTGGGGAATACCCCAAGAAGTATGTGTATACTTCCCCACTGCGTATATGCCTTGGACTTAAACTTCTAAACACAATTCAATTCCATGAACCTTTTGTAGGGAAGACTGAATGTACGTGAATGTTCTCATTTATTCCTAGTTGGGTGGTTGGGGGTGGAGGGGGTTCCTTGCACCTGTCATGGTCACTGAGGATGGAGGGGGGAATCCAGACTGAGCAGACGGGTGCACTGATGAGATAGACATGGCAGAAAACCCAGGCTGGCACAGTCAGAAGATGCCCTCCTCACTGCCCCTGACAGGACGTGGAAATGGGTCTAGAACTACAGCTACTCTCTCCTCCACCTTCAGCTCCCGTCTTAACCACTGATGTTAGCCACGCTGAGCCCATGCGCTCTGGCAAGACTTTCTGTGTACCTTAAATCAGGTTTCATCCCTGATTTATTAGGATTTTCTCAAATCGCTAATACCATTATTCTACCCCCATCCATTTCATCAGCCGCAGTAAAGCTCAGTCGCCTTGAATCAGTCACAAACAGTCACAAAGGTTTATTTGGCCTTATATCTCTTAACACAATTCATGGCATTCAAATACTGAGTTAGATTTTGGGAGGACATTCATCAAGCTCGCTGTAATATGCCCTCAGCTTCTTTCTCATCATCCCTGTCATCTATCTTGGCAGTAAATGTGCCGTTGCTTTTACCTCTGTTCCATATGATCAAATAAAATCACTTCCTCTTTCCCGGGCTTGTGTTTGCACAGCGCCCAGAACTCATCCACATGGACCGCTTAAACGTCATTACTTCTAGAACGCTTTGTAATAAGCTTACCTCTTCCAATGTATTTCCCCCCAGGATACACCTCAGATTGATTTGTTTGTTTGTTTGTACCTTTCCAAAAGCTGGAATCGCTTACATGGGCAAGGGATGTTCTCTTTTCCAAAGCAAAGATCGAGAGACTCCTGGACCTCCGAGGATGCGTGTGCTCCCAGGGACAGAGGGCGGAAATACCGTGACTTCTGGGAAAATCCCATTTATAGGGCTCCTCGTCCAGCCTGGGCTACTCCCCAGCAGTGCAATCCCCAGGGCTCCAGCCGAAGAGGCAGCGTTCCCAGGACAGAAGAGAGACGATGGCTCCCTCCCCAGCCCTCACGGACTCCACCCAAAGGCAGGGTTGGGTCACTCCGTCCCACCCTGCTTGTTCTGTCACCTGGGAATCTGAGAGCTTACAATCCCCACCAGTTACCAGGGAGAGTCCCGGATGTGCCCTGTTGGTATTTTAACATCAGTCATCCCCTGTGTCACGAAAACCCTCATTGTACACTCTGCAGGGGGACTAGAGCACAGGCTCTGAGGACAACCTCGAATCTGCATTAAGAGACTGTACCACTTACTGATACTGGGGCAGAGCATTTTCTTCCCCTATGAATGGGGGTATACCCTTGCCTCCCCGGAAAACCAAGGTACTCACATACCGCAGAAAGCATGGTGGAACCGACAACACAGCAGCGAAGCAGTCATTTTGGACAGCCAGGGATCAGTATGTGGACACTGGCCACTTGGGGAAAAGGGCCTGAGAGCAGGGAGGTGGGGGCAGCCCTAGGATGAACCAGGAAGCCAGTGAAAACCTCGAGCTCATCTAGCATATTCTACCAAGAAGACTGATGGCCTCAGCCAGTCCAACCACTACATCCCAGATCGGGCAGTTTCCTGGAGTTCTCCAGGTCCTGTCCAGTGTCGCCCACTAATTCTCGTTCCTCTTCCACAGAAATGAAGAGCTGAGGAAAACAGGAGAAAGGAGAAAAGATGCTAGCCAGAGCCTGCCCCCTCTTTCAGCAAGAAAACTAGATCCCACGTCAGTGTGCTCGCCTCTCTCCCTGTCCTTTATTATAGGTCCTAATAGGGCAAGCCTATCCCAGAGTTCAAGGGCTTCTCGAAAACATGCATCCGACAGTTCAGTCACCCGGGACTCCCAGCACATTGCCGGGCGTAAGGATGGAGACCCAGTAAATTCTTTGTAAAGTCATACGGCTGGAAGAGAGTTGAGAGAGAAGCTCACTTATTTTTCTGGTGAAAGAGATAACAAAAAGGAAGGGAACTGGAGGGAGCGCGACTTTCTGTACATTTGGGTAGAAGAGCGGGTATAACAGCATTTCCGAAGAGCAAAGCTCAGCCTTCCTTCTGCGCATCACAGGCCTCTGTTCTAAGGGACCACAGGGGCAGCCCGAGGTCTCTGTTCTCACTCATCCTCCCTGCTGAATCTTGCAATAGTGCATCTTCCGTGGGTTCACGACCACCCACGGCCGCATGGAAAACCATAGCCTCGTCCTCGAAACTTCCATATGGCCTTTCTCCTGCTAGGCCAGTGCCCAACGAAAGTCGAATTTCCAGTTTAAAAGCAAGCACACGGCCATGCAGATTTCATACGTTCTTGCTAGCAGAACTCAAAAAGTCTATCTCCAGAAATACATAGCTGCGCTGAGACCCATGATCTTGGTTCATCGGCAGAGAATAGTAGGGACAAAAAAAATCCTATATTAAGGTTCAGCGATCCCAAACCTTGACGACTGTTGCCATAGCCAGGCAAGTTAATGCCACCGTCTGCAGCAGCTGGGTTTCCACAAATACCACCGGGCCTCTTACTCATCAGCGGCATTGTGTCTCCAAAGCCATGTTGGTTTTGCAAGACTGCCTGCTGCTTGGCACTGTTTCAGCATGTGAATATTTCCATTGAAGATTTCCCCATCTGGCAGCTGCCCAGGCGGTCATGCCCTGGTGTGCTTGGTGGTGTTCTTACAAGGGGATCAGGCCACTGAGAATGTGACACCTGCCTGTGGGCTATGCAGGAAATAGTCAGGCAAAGCAAAATGTCACAGAGCACGCCTGCAAAGAAATAAATCAAATACGTTGCACGCTGTTGATGTAGCCAGGTGACAGGAGCCCATCTGGCTGTAATCTATTCCTTGGAAACAGAGTCAGAGATCCAAGAAGTGACAGCTGCACAGATGCAGGAATTTTTGTCCCCCATCAGTAAACCTGCAATGTTTGGATGATCTGCAGTGCTCCCCACTTGGGCTGTTCGCCCAGCTCATGATAACATCTTTTCAGTGATCCCATGACCTTGGCCTTTCTAGGCTTGAAAAGCCAGGCAATTCTAATCACACGCTAGTCTCCAGGAGATGGGGGAGAGGCAAAGTCAGAGCTGCTATGCCTTCCTACTGGGGACCTCTCCTGAGTAGCTTAATTAAAATGTTCGGGGGAAGGGAAGAAGGTAGAAGGTAGAAGTAGGTTTTCATTTTCTTTCCTGGTGAAAACCCATCTATCATTCCATCTCAACACAAATAGAATCACGATTTATGTCTCCCAATTTTCAAAGGTGATTTCCTGCACTTGTGGCATTTCTGATGCATATTAGGCAGTTACTCCCCACTCCTCCACCAGGAAGCTGGAGGAGAAAGAAGACTGAGATGCCTTCCCATGTGCTTTGGGTACGAAGAGAATGGTGCTGAAGGCAATCCTTTGCCTAACATAAGTGCTGGCTGCACTGAATATAAACAGAGAATAAACATATCCATGGAAGGAAGAGGGCAAGGATTCTGTGGGCATAAGACTCACCTCCCCAAATGCTCCAGCCCCACAGGATGGGAATTAAGGGTCGGCTGAAGTTGACCACTCATCAGAGTGGACTGTTGTCAGAATGATTCCAGATCCTTTACCCGCCCTATTCAAATCCCTATTAGAGTTGAGTAAGAAGATGTCCTGGCAAAGTGGCCAGTTTGACTATTTACTAGCAGCCTCCCGCCGAGCAAATTACCTCTCCTCTGTAAGCCTCAGTTACTTCATCTGTAAAATGGAAATAATAATAGGATCTATCCAGTGTCACACTGGGCTCTTACTGGCTTGCGAGAGCTGTTTCTGTGCTTCTCTTCCCAACTCCGAGTTCAGTGACGTCACATTGATGGGTTGAAAATAACCAGGTGGGAATATTTACACCATGGAAATTGGCAAATGCCACACACCAGAGCATTTTCTTTTTGGAGAGCTAGCTGTTAAACATTTGGGGGGAATTAATAAGATAATTTGTGTTAAAGGGCTTCACAGCATTTTGCACATTGAGGATTGCGAATGATTACCATATTTCATACATGCTAAGACTTTTTGTTTATTTTCACATCCGTAAAATCATTTCGATTTTATTTTGACTTATAATTAATAATGTCCGACAGTTATAATTGGCAGTGTTTTTCCTTATTGGCTTCCCAAATAATGGCTCGTGTGTCCATCAATGGAGTACTAAGAGTTGGTGAAACACGTTATTATTACTAGTATTATTATTATTACCAGCATCATCATTTTTATATTAGGTCCTTTATAACAGTCCATGTATTTGATTCTCAGAATGTAAGGGAAAACACCAAAGTCCCACCAAACCTGGAGTAGCATCTGGCTGATTCTAGGGGAGCCTCGCAAGTAGACAAAACCCTCCCTGTCTTCCCCCTTGCCTACAACTGGCCGCTCTCCCTCCTCTCCCCAAGCTTTTCTCTCTCCCCAGATCCTCCAGCTAAGCCCTGTGTCACAATAATCCCATAGGACCCTTGACATGCATGAGTCACTTCGGTGAATGTGACCCCTCCCGGAGCATGTTGCACTGAAGGCCCATAGCTCACTAGGCACCAGGAGCTGGAGTCCCCACCGAAGTCACTCCATGTGTCTGATGACAGGCACAAGGGGGCTGGGCTGCTCAGGAGGCTGTCTTGATATGAGAATGACCCACACAGATTGCTGCTTGCAATTTGACTCCTATCACCTGGTAGGGGACAACGGCCAAGAATCAGTACCCATTGATTGAATAATCCAATGAATGACTGAGTAACAATAATAAAGATCTGCCAAAGAGGAACATTTTAATTCGTGAGACTATCAAGCATTATTGAGGCTGTAGTAAATAGTACTCAAGCATCTTGCTACTGAGATGTAAATTACTCTAGCTCTTTTAAGGGACAGTTTGCTGGTGCATGTTAAAATTTAATACATCCCTAGCATGTTGCCTGCTTCAGAAAAGCAGTCCCGGGAGGCACAAAGTAGAGTTCACAGGCTGCTCATGGCTATGTCGTCTCTACCGGCAAAACCCAGAAACAGGCGCAATACGAATAAGGGATGGGTTAAATAAATGTTGCCGCCCCCATAGCCATTCTGAGGGCAGCGATTTGGAGGAATGAGGTCAAGTTGTACATTCTGACAAGGAAAGAAATATTGGAGAAGAAAGCAATTTAGCAAACACCGTATATGCATAAGAGGATAATGAAACAAAACCATTTCCCCCCTGTATTATCATATATGAGCCTAAATGTGTAAGCAAAGTTAAGAACGTTATCTCTGCGAACGGGGATACGGTGGGTGTGGGGCGGGTGGAGCATATGGTCAAGGCCGAATTTGGCTTGGTTTTTATGCTTCATTTTAATTTTACGACCGACAGATATTCATAGGTTGTTTGTGTAATGAAAAATTGCAAATAAATAAGAGGGAAGCCCGGCCAAAGAATGCTCGGGCTGAGGCAATAATGCTTGCAGCTGCTCAGGGAGTACTCTGCTGGGGAGGGGTTGCCCAGCGGGAACCGGGCGCCTGGGAGCACAACCGGGCGCCTGGGAGCACAACCGGGTGCCTGGGAGCACAGCCACGCGCAGAGCCGCTCACACCTGCCCCGAGAGGAGACGGCACGCATGCGCTAATGGGACCGCAGTGGTCACAGGGGCACTGCCTTCCTTCGGCTCGCCTCTGTTGCGGCCCCGTGTGGTGGAGGTAGAGGGGTTGGGGGTTCCTGGAGAGAAGGATAGGAGAGGGAGAATGGAGTCAGGCCTACCTGGGGATTATAGTAAGAGCCAGGCCTTTCTGAGAACTCTGGGGATTCGATGGTCGGTCCCCCCCCCCCCTTCATCCCCTCCATCCTGAGCCAGGGTGACCTCTCTGGGCTCCCAGCCTTCTCACATCACAGAGTTATAGAGCTGGTTGGGACCTCAAAACGTTATCGTAGTCACTCCCTGCTAGGAAGTTATCAATTAAGCAGGTCCTGGAAAAAACAATCACACAAAGCATTCTTTTTTCTTCCTTGGAAACCTAAAATATTTGTTTTTCTTTGCCAGTCCAAGTTCTTATTTCCTAAAATGTTCACAGAATGGGATTCTACTGCCTTGTTTGGTCTGCATCCATCCAACCAATCGTATCTATTTAACACCAACTATGTATATGCCTGATTTTTAAGGGTAGAGAGTGTCAAAGAAGGCTTTGAGGAATTAATGCAAAAAAAAAAAAAAAAAAAAAGAGGAAGCCAGGATTCTCCAGGCAAACGTGGGGTGTGAGGGAAGAGAGGGAGAACCTCCATGGGGTTGGTGAGCAAGCACACTCCAGGCTGAAGGAAACTCACGGGCTGCACCACGTTTTAGCAACTCAAACTCCCCTGTATGCACAGAGGGGTAAAAAGTCCAGCAAACAACTATAAACTCGGTGACGAAGACGGGCTCGAAAGTCCCTGTGAGACTTTACAAAGCACGGGACCATCATTCTCAGGCAGGAGCCTGCTTGCTAATGAAACACCCATCAGGACTTGGAGGCAGAAATGCAGTCAAGGGATTCAGGACTGGACACCAAATTTCTGGCAAAGAGAAGCCTGATGAAGACGATGCCGGCGTTTTTCACTTCCAAACCGTGGACGAAGCCTGATGTGCTCCGGGGACTTTCGGCCACGTTGAAAATCAGGAACCAGGTTTGCCCACCATGTGAACCCTCTAGCTCCATGGCCGCCTTTTGCAATTTTAATTAAAAAAAAAAAAATCTGTTCTGATGACTCTTCCACGCTCAGTAAGAGCGGCAGCAGACCCTAAGCTTCTTGACGGTGCTCTGGACAGGGCCGGGATGAAAGCTGAGATGAATCCCATCACCTGCCAGATACCAGACAGGCTGGGGCCGTTGAGGGGAAAGTGGCTTGCCGTGGATTTCCGTGGCCCCAGCACTGGTGAACACACCTGCAATGAGGCCGAAGGGTGCAGGTGGGTACTCTCCAGGGACCCCAGCACCCACTCTACTACCCTTGAGGCCAAGCCCTGTCCTGGTTCGTATGTTTGCAAGTGGTTTGTTCATACAGCATTTGTGGCTGGTCATTTAAGTAAACTATTAACCGACCACACAACAGGAATTCATCAGGCAGCTACTGTGTGTCTGCAGCGTTAGGACCGAGGGTAGAATTGGGGGAGAGGAACAGCCAAGAGCTGGGCTATCAAGAATTCCAGGCGGACTGCATCCCGATGGGAAGCAGCGTGGGAGGGTGGTCAGGGCTGGCTTTGACCCTGTCACTCACCAGCTGGATGACTTCGGTCCCTGGGCCTGTTTGTTCTTCAGTAAAAGGGGATAAATGCTATTTCCTACTTCAACGTCTGGTTAGGATTAAAAGAGATAAGGATAGCGCATAGCTCAAAGAAAATCACCCATTATGACAAGGGCAAAAAGATTTCCAGGCCTCCTTTTATAATCGAGGCCCGGGGAAACAGGCATTTGTAGAATGAGGGAGGGGCGGTGCAACTTCTAGCAAAGCCTCACAAGCAAGTGAGTTGTGGGTTCCTTTAATTCTATATCGGCTCGGTTCTAGAGGGTTAGAACTTGAATTTTTCACATATTCGTGTTATGGAAATCAACCTTTGCAGGAACCAAATGGAAAAAAAAAAAAATCAGAACCTGAAAAACAGATGCATTCTATTTGGGATGTAAATTAAACCTTTTCAGAGGCTTTTAAGAGGTAGCTTTTCCAGGGTAATTGCACTGGAAGGACTCGAGGCCAATCTATCTTTAACCTAAATGTCACCTCGCTGTGGATACGAGCAGGGTCACTTCTAAATTGAGGCCATAATTATAGGGCCTCGGAATCCAATAGATGCTCAAGCAAATCTTCAGTGCCCCTTGCCCCGGTTATTGCTGGCAGGCCCCGAGGGGGGTTTCCACGGGTCCATGGGGACTGGGAGCGGAGGATTGCCACACACCCCTCTTCCTGTTTAGCTCTCCCGCCTCACCCCACCTGCTCCAGTGCGTTGCCCATAAAGGAAACACTGGTGCCCCTGCTGTCACGGCTGCCGATCGTGGGATCCCAGTGTCCTTGCCCAATGCTGCTGTCTCCACGGACCCCAAGGCTGTCAGCTCTTGGGGAACCAAAGTAGTCACAGGTGGCCCCCCAACCCCAGAGCCATACATTGTGCTTTGGGCCCAGCAGCCATTCTGTGTGTGGTTCAGAGTCCCACCAAGTCCCTCATGAAATCGAGTCTGTCACCTTCTGGCCTTGGTTAGCAACACCACAGAGGCACTTAGCCGTCCTGACAGGGAAGAGAGACCAGGCCACCCCCTGCAAGGCCCTCTTCTCTATTCTCCTCAGCTGCCCCAGCTCCAAATATACCCCCCTTCTCCCCAAGTTCTGAAAAGGTCCTCCAGGGCAAGCATCAAACAGATCCTAATGGAGGGAAGCTGCCCAGCCAACAGCTTCACCAGCCAAAGACTCTGTTGTTACCAAGGCTGCTGAAGTCATTTTCTCGGCCTTTGTGGTTAATAAACCGAAAATAAGGTTTTCATTAATCTGTTAAAACAAAAAACAAAAAAAACCCCACAACACTTCAAACAGCTCCCTGATTTTGTTCCAAGTTTGGATCATAGTTATTCTTCCCTATGGGACCTGGTAAAGGTAACTGAGGCATAAAAATGATCAAAGACATAAAAATACCCAATGGGAAATCCAGAAGATGTTTTACTACAGGTAAATTAATATTATAAACATTCCTTATAAGCTGATGCAAGTTAGAAAATTATCATAATAACAATTCTTTCAAAGCACTGGTTGGTGAGGGCTGTGATGCAGTGGTTAAAATTTTTCTGTTACCTGAAACTTACTACGAACCTTTGTTTGAACTTAAAATTAACTTTTCTACTTCGCTGTATTCATCAGAGAGTATTCATCGGAATGAATTTGTTTATTCTTCACTGCATATTACTGTATTTCTACTGTGTGGCACTACTTTAGGGGTATTATACATGACTGACCAAGCAGACCAGACCCTGACTTCATGGATTTTCTTTCTATAATCGGGGGACAGAAAAAACAAACAAGAAAACAAGAGAGAAATATACAATGTAGCAGTAAGGGTTGTAAAGGTAAAGCAAGGGATCAGAGATGATAGGAATACTTTAAATAGGGTCAGGAGGAGGTGATATCTGAGCCTATGTTGGATTGAAATGGGACAGCATGTCATATGGTTATCTAGAGAGAAGCATGGTCCCATAGGTGGTGAGGGGGGGATAGCAAGTGCAAAGGCCCTCAGGTGCTCCAGGTGTTCCAAGAACACAAAGCTAGGATGAGAGGACAGTTTGGGGGGTGATGCTAAGAAGCAGTGTCACGGTTAGAGTAGGTAGGTCGTGGTGACAATTTTGATTTTTACTCGGTGTCCTTGATGATTATCGATAATTTTTATTCTGAATCTAAAAATATTCTGATCACGGGGCCTGCGTGGCTCAGTTGGTTAAGCGTCTGCCCTCAGCTCAGGTCATGATCCTAGAACCCTGGGATCAAGCCCCCACCTCCGGAATCCCTGCTCAGCGGGGGCCCTGCTTCTCCTTCTGCCTGCTCTCTCTGCAGCTCGCCCTGCTTGTGCCTGTTCTCTCTCTGTCAAATAAATAAAATCTTAAAAAAAAATTCCAATCATTTTCATAGTGACACTATGCTGAACCACCCAAACATCCCAATCCTGCTACAGGATCAAAGCACTTATTTCCCCCAGATATGGGGGTGCCCGCTGCTGAAGCCTCAGGCACATCAACCGGCTCCAGGCCCTGGGGTTGGGGCGGGGCCTCACCCTCGCTTACGCTCCGCCCACAACAATGGCAGCCAATGGCTGGTCAGCGTGGGAATGTGGAGGCTCCGCCCCGTGGCCTCAGTTGGAATAAGAGTTAAGGGTCAGGTTAGGTTCAGAGCCTGCTGTGATGTGGGTTGAGGTCTCTGCTGTGGTTGTAGCGCAGTCCAGCGTCTCCTTCTGTCCAATTCCGCTTGCCGCAAGCCGCGCGGGTGTGGATCCTGAGAACACTGCTGGGACGCCTCCGGGAGGCCAGTCCCGAAACCTCGGAGGCTGTCCCCTGGGGATTCAACCCAGGGCAATTCTGAGCAACAAGCTACGGGATACAGATCTGTAGACGGCGAAATCGAGGAGGACAACCACCGTGCTCCGGGAAGTTGACATAACCGGTGAGTTCATTTTTTTTATGAGGTTCTTGATTTGGCTGACCACTTGGTGTCTATCATTTGGTGCTTTTCTCTAAAGGCAGAAAACCGGTAAGAACGGAAGGAGATGGAGAGTGTTCTCCTGAGTTGGAATCTGGTTTTACTCTGTTTTGGTTCTTTGATTCTCCTGAGTCAATTGGTTACTTGACTCAAGGATAGGGAAAGCATATTAATGCTATTTAAGTGTGCATAGACATCCAAAAGCAGCTCTGAGAAGTCTGTTAGTTCATAGACCCACTCTTCTGACTTCCGAAAAATGGGAAGGTCTCAAAGTAGAGAAGATGCGGCCAAATTTAAAAATGTCCTGTTTCTAATAGTCTTGTCAGTATATGCACTCAGCTGAACTGGCGTCGTCATAATGCCTACAGGTGTTTGATATTATTACTGCGGCATCAAATTGCAAATTGAAGGCAGATCATCATTTACCCACCGAGAAAAATCTTTTGACCACCACCATGCCAGGCTCCCAACAATGAAAATGTGCCCAGCCCCTCTGCTTTGCTGATAGAATTCTCCAGTGAGTTACCTACGTAGTGTCTACTGCTCCTTTCCGACTGAATCTTCATATTGCCGGAGTGATAGTGTAGCCAGCTGAGATCTACCTTTCTCAGTCTTCCTTGTTACTTGGGGGTGGGAGGGAGAGAGAGTAGGGGAGGTTACAGGTGCAGGGAGAAGTAACCAGAAGTCATTGGGTGGGAGTTCTGGGAAACCTCTCTAGCAGGACCTGACTCAGGGGCTTGGGCACCCTTCTGCCTTACGTGGTGTGTCGCTCCTTGCTTTCTGGATGCGTGGCTAACGAACCTGAGGGTATAACAGGATCAGCTGGAGGGCTAATTAAAAACGTGGCTTGCTAGACCCTGCCCTGCAAGTGTGATGCAGGCCGGTCTGGCGTGGGCAGAGGTTTTGCATTTCTCACAAGTTCCCAGGTGGAGATCATACTTGGAGAGTGATGCCCTGTATTTGTGAGTACAAGATAATGTTGAGGATAGAAGCCAATCCTAAGGATTGTGGGACATAAAGATGGAAGGAACCTGGATTTCTGACATGAGCTTGGTGAGATCGTGACTTATGTTAAGAAATACATACTTGGTTTTTGTCGCTTCCAGCACAGACTTTCTAAAAAGCTCCTAATTTCCAAGGAAAATTGGTGAGAGAGAGGTAAAGGTGTCTTTTGTTGTGTTTACAAGGTACTCTTGGAAAGGCTTCAGGTGACCCATGGTTGGGGCTGGTTGCCAAGGGAACCAACCCAGTGATGGGAGGGTTGGAACTTTCCAGTGAAGGGAAAATGGGTGGGGGTTGGCTCCGTCTGCGGCGGCCACAGATTTAATCAATTATGCCTTGGTAATGAAGCCTCCATTGAAAACTCCGAAAAGAGCGGATTTCAGGGAGCTTCCGGGTTGACGAACACACGGAGATGGTAGGGGAGTGTGGTTGCCTGGAAG
>CM052892.1:73484854-73554944 GCA_028534135.1 Potos flavus | reverse complement strand
CTTAGACTCCTCCTACCTGCCCAGATTGCCTTTTCCTGAGAGAAAAATAAAACCTTAACCACTACTCTTTGGATTTTCTATTGGAGACGGCTGAACCTGCTCTTACCTGACAAAAAAGCCTCAGGCCATATCTAGTATTTCCTTCCTCAAACTTTTTAGAAAATGCCAGGGTCTCCTCTTTTTTTCTCCCAAGCATGGAGAAAATTGGAACATGACCTGGGAATGAAAGGCTTGAATTCTTACTTTAAATGTGGCGGCATGGCCTCAGGCATGTGGATGACTTGAGAGCTGGTACTCCGTGAAGACTGGACAGAGGGCTAGGCCAGCAGTGGGGTCCCTAGCACTAAATGAGCCGGGGAGCCCTAAGTCTTATGCCCCTGACACCCCAAGTCAGAACTTCTCTCTTTCTATGGAAGCAATTGGAATCAACAGAGTGGCTTTTGTCCTCTACTGGGAAACCAGGAAGGACAAGGCTCAGAGGTCTTTGCGGGTGTCACCCTGCTTATCTGATTAAGGAAGGAAAACCATGCCATGTTTAAAGTTCCTGTGATGTAAGTTTCTTTTGGATAATTAGGCTCTTTCTGAAGGTTTTTTTGTTAAAACTCTCTTGGAGAATTTTGTATGCTTGCTCTTTGGAATAGTTTTTTTTTTTTTTTTTTTAATCAAAGATGAAGAGAAACCTTGACTATCAATCTCAAATAAGATAACAGATGATAATGACTGGTGATGCCTTGGGTTCTTATTTCTGCTCTGGTTGAGATAAAGGGGTCAAAACATTTATCCCCTCACCCACACATGTTTCCCAGTTGCCTGGTGACGCTGGGGGTGGGGGGTTGTGTGATTAGCTCCAGGCCTAGTCACTCTGGGGACAGTTGACGAATTCCACCTGTAGGCTGAGGGCTGAAAGATAACACGCGGTATTGGAAATTCTTCTTTGTCTCCCACGACCCACAAGGGAAGACTGCCTCTTGCGGTGAGACCATACCCCAGGTACTGTTAAATGGTGGAGTACTGGGGCACCTGGATGGCTCAGTTGATTAAGTGGCTTCCTCGGGGTCAGGTCGTGGTCCTGGGATCGAGGCCCCTTTTGGGTTCCCTGCTCATCCGGGGAGTCCACTTCTCCCTCTGCTCCTCCCCGCACTTGTGTGTTCTCTCTCTCTCTCAAATAAATAAAATCTTTAAAAAAAAAAAAAAGGAGTACCTGGGAGGAAATAAAAAGAATCTCATGAAAGCAACTTAGAACGCTAAGCCTAAAAATGGTCAGCCAATATCGCTATAAAAATAGCACTTTGCTGATCCCGGTTTATAGTCTCATTCCTCTACTTTTCAAGGAAAAGAAATCCTTGACTTTAGAACTTTCTCCGATACTATAAGCCTGCTGGGCTCCTCAACCAACAGAGTGTCCCCAAAAGCAGTCGTTGCACTCTGGGCTTTCTATACCGTGGCCCCAGCCCAGGGGACTCCTCAGTCCGGCCTTTTATGTGCCGTCAGGGCTGAAGCCTAAGACGGAAGTGTAGTGACTTTGGGGCGTAAGATGGTTCACTGACCGAGGGGTCAAGAACATGGCAGGTTGCGTGGTTGCCCTCGGCTTTTATTCAAGCAGAGTTAATCCCTACTGCATAGAAGGGGCAGATAGAGCACGTCACAGGCTGACAGTGTAGGGCTGGTTTTGTGGGTCCTTGTTTTAACCAGGGTAACTTCTGTGGATAGGATGCGAAAGAGGCGGAGGTTCCGTCTACCCCTCTTCGCCCCCTGCCCCCCCCAAATCTCTGGCATTTAGGACCCCTCTTTTTTTTTTTTTTTTCCCCTTTACACGTAAGCTGCAAAGTTGGATGTGGGAGGGTGGCTGATGTCTGTGGAGGATATATTCAAAGGGGTCCAGCAGAAGTCACCGGCGCAGACAGGGTCAGCCCTGCTGCGAAATCCCAGGGCAGGTATAGGATGTTCATGAAGTCCATCATTGCATCATTCCTGGGTACAGGCAACGGGATGAGAAACTATACAGAGTCCTTCTTGCAAAAGTGACGGAGGAGAGCAGTGATCAGCAACCCGGGGCCCCAGCTTTGGGACAGTTCCCCTCTGGGGAGCTCATTGAAAGACCACCTGCCCACTTTTGAAGGCAATCCCCGATTCCCCTGAGACACTTCTTCCTTCCAGCATCCCCTCCTCTGCACCTCTGCCTCCAAACTCCTTACTTTTTTCTTGGTAGATCTTGATGGCCCAAAAGACCTGGAACCCCAAAGAATGGGATCTAGTTCCCTTACCTTGAAGGCAAGGAGGGCTTAAAACCTTCTACAATAGCAAAGAAAGGAAAGACGAGGAAACCTTTTGACCTTCCATATTGGCATTTCTGTGCATTTCACATGCATGGCCCTATTGGGGTGCCGGCAGGGCTCCAGGCAGGTCCCTTGAAATGAGCTCCTCCGTACAAGCGCATCCTGAGGACTGTAAATAGTAACTAACAAGGAAACAATTAAATTTCTGGGCTGTGCTCAGTGGGTGTTGATTCCTAGCAGTCATTACTGGCATCTGAAATCTTGCGTTGAGGAATTAGAATCAACAATTTTTTTTCCATTACAATTTTTGTAACACTAGGAATTTTTTTTTTTTTTTTTCTGATGGCTTTGCATTCCAGGCAGAATGTCACAAGTATGTATTGGAGATACTAGCCAAGGTGCTCACATTCAGATTTCCTAGGATAAAGTACTCAGGTTCTGGAATTGCTAAAGCTTTTCAGTGTGATACCATTTGACCTCTAGCATGGAGATTCGCCCCATGATGCTCTCGAGACCATAACCGCTGCCTCTGTTAGTCCATTAATGTTCCCTGATGGTCTGTGAGTGCAAATGACTCTAGATGGTGATGCTTCAACAGAATAAATCAGAAAAGCCTCCTACTATCCCTGTTATTAGAAGGGTATGACTTTTGAACTAACAAGGCACATCATTTTCATTTTACCCCCTCATGGAGGAGCTTGGACTAAGCAACCGTAGTTGATTGTCTTTTTTTTTTAAGATTTTATTTATTTGAGATGAGGTGTGGGGGAGGGGCAGAGGGAGAGGGAAGAGCAGAATCTGAGCTGAGAGTCCTGTGTGGGTTTTAATCCTGTGACCTTGAGATCACTACCTGAGCCCAAATCCAGAGTCGGAGGCTTAACCCACTGAGCTGCCAGGTGATTTTCTTTTTCCTGACAGCTTTCCTTGATCAAATCCTGAAACTTCATTTACTATGTTAAGTCAGAACCAGAATCCCTGAAAACAAACGAAATAAATAATGTAAGTCATTATCTAGGAGGCTGTTTCTGTGACTGTTCGGTTCGCCGAAAGATGAGAGACCAAAAAAGCGAGAGCAGTGAGGGAAATAGATGAAAAAGAAAGATGAGAAATAGGGTCGATTAGAAAACACATGTGCATCAAATGTAAGACTTCCAGTTTTTATTAAACAGGGACTTGGCCTTATTAGGTTCTTACCTACATGAATTTATTTTTTTCTGCTTTTTTCGGTCTTGCACAAAGAGTAATGTATATACATCTTAGCAGTAGTACAGTTTGATCAGAAAGTCTGCACCTTCTGGGGTGCTTGGGTGGTCTAGTCGGTTAAGCATCTGACTCTTGGTTTCTGGCTCAGGGTCATGAGATCGAGCCCCACATAGCTTTGGGCTCTGATCAGTGTGGAGTTTGCTTGGGATTCTTTCCTTTCCCTCCCTCCCCCTTTGCTCCTCCCCTTGCTCACAGGTGCTATGCATGCAGGCCGTCTCTCTCTCCCCCCCGAAATAAATTAAAAAAATCTTTTAAAAAAATGACTCTACTTCTGTACCCCTCCACGTTCTGTCTCAAAGAAATCTTTAAGAAAAATTATACTGCTTTAGATCATTCATTAAAACTTTCTAAAAATTTTGACCAGTTTTGGTGGTTTTTGATATAATGGTAAAAACCTAAGAAATAATGCAAACAAACTTGGCACATCATGACCATCTTTATTGGTGTAGTCCCTATTATCATGGATATCGGTATTATTGATATTACCAAACCCCTTGCATACTGATTTTGATCCCAAAGGCAAACAAGAGTTTGCATCAGGTTGAAATCAGGGTCTGAGGTTGGGAATAAGGCTCTTTCTGGATGTATAAAAATTTTTTTTGGTGACCTCGAGGAAATGAGTTAATTTCCTTGCTGTAAAGACGCTTGAGTGGCAAACACCAGGCAACTGGAATGAGGCAGCTTCCACAGACAAGCCAAGGACTTAAAAGGTGTGCAGTCCCCAACACTGTAGAATTTTTCTTTTTTCCTAATGTGTTCTTGTTAAAAGCAGTAAGAACTAAACATTTTTGCACATTCGAAGGGCTACTTCCGTCCTCCAGATCTTGATGGTGGTGGGTGAGAGACCAGCAGCCTGGGTCTTGGTTCTTATTAAAGCTCGGATAAATAGGAGCGAAATCTAAATCTCAGCAGGTAGACTAGACAGCTCTGAGCCCACCGTTTGCCCCACTGTTCCTGCCCGCCACCACACGCTTAGCAACCTTCCATAAGCCCGTGTTAGGTAGGCACTCCTTTTGATCTAACAAGCTTCTGTTGAAAAAATGAAGCGGGGCACCGGGGCGGCTCAGTGGGTTAAGGGTCTGCCTTTGGCTCAGGTCAGGATCCGCCAGGATCCTGGGATCAAGCCTGAGGGCCCCACACCCTCAGGCTCCCTGCTCAGCAGGAAGTCTGCTTCTCCCTCCCCCTCTGCTCCTGCCGCCCCTCACCCTGCTTTCGTGCGCTCTTGTTCTCTCAAATAAATAAATACGATCTTAAAAAAAAAAAAAAGCCATTGGGAGGGTTGATTTAGGAAGCCTACTGAGCCATGGGGTTGCAAGAAAAAAAAAAAAAAATATATATATATATATAGTCTATTGTTCCTTCTCTGATCCTGGGTAAGAGGAGGAGATAGTGTAAAAGGGTAGCTAAAGCCCAAGCTAGGGAGTCCGGGAGACCTAGGTCTGAGTCGTAGCACTCTACCTTGTT
The DNA here is from genome assembly GCA_028534135.1 of Potos flavus. Lineage (NCBI taxonomy): Eukaryota > Metazoa > Chordata > Mammalia > Carnivora > Procyonidae > Potos > Potos flavus. The sequence goes on along the minus strand of CM052892.1, from coordinate 73,549,941 downwards.
GGCTGTGTGACCTTGGGCGGGTTTCTTGACTTCTCTGAATTTGAACTGCCGCCTCTTTAAAACAGGCAAAATCATCCTCCTTCCCAGGACCATTTGGGGAATCACGAGATTACAATATATATCAATTGTATATACGCAGGCTAAGTAGACTATGTAGAACAGTAGTCAGTGCCTAATTATCTGACGTGCCTTGTCATTTCCCCAGATGTGACCGTGAACTCCGGTTTACGGTGTAGCTCAAGGTCTGCCCCAGCATCAGGGCCCCTGGGGATGGAGCTTTCCAGGGAGATCCAGTGCAGCCCGAATGGACTGTGCAGTGAAGAGCTTACCTGCCGGGTCCTCCTCCTTTTACCTAAACAGCCTCCTTGCCATGGGCAAGATGGGATACCCTTAAATCTCGGTCTTTAGGCTTAAAATAAATAAGGCCTTCCGTTTTGGCCGACGGATAATAAAATGACTCTGCTCACAATGCACATTTCCCTCTTTCCGCCTCTTTGTGAACGAATCCCTTATTCTAGTCCCTGGTGGCTCCTATCAACAGTCCTGGAACTGCCATCTCTCCCCATACGATCCCGTAGCATCTCTCTCTCTGAGGGAATGATAGGGTGGGAGCGTGCGCCAGTTTCTGGAACAGAATAAGGCACGGAGAAGAATGAAATAAAATGGCTTGCGTCCTTAGATAAACGCAGAGCCCGTTTCCTCAGCGGTGTTGTACAGACAATGATTTATTGCACAACCATGAGCTTGTATTTATTCTTCTTTCAGGAAGCATCTTTGCATTATTATTCATTCGGCAGTTCCGCCAGGTATTTAGAAGTGACAGCTTGCCAATTTTTTCCACAAACATTTTGGACTTTAATATCTTGATCTGAAACCATCGTGGTAATTACGAGGGGGCGATGGTGGGAGCATGTGGGAAAGGTAGCTGCGTTTTCCAGACGCTCCCGCCCAGAGCAGTGTGCTAAATGTGTCGCTCTGACAGCTGAAGATGCAATGATGGAATCCTTGCCAGCGAACAGTAGACTGGGGACCCTTTAGGGTGCCCCGGAAGTATGGCCCACGGTGGGGTGCGCTCATATATGTGAGCATGAGCACACCTGCGTAAGCCAAGCTAGCACCTGGGGCTTGGTACCTTGTCTCTGAAGGCAGCAGCTAGTCACCAGGGCTATCGAAAGGCCATACCTAATCAATCAATTTCATTAGGTATCTACTCTGCCCAGTATACTCTACTCATCCTGCTTTAGTTCCTTCCCAGCCCTTGTGATCAATATTGTTCCCTTCCAGCTGAGTTATTTGCCCAGTTATCTGTTGATCCGGTAAGTCCCATGAGGACAGGAACCTTGTTGGATTTTGTCCCCTGCTGGATCCCCGGCCCCAAGAACAGTGCCTGGCACAGAGTAGAGGCACGATAGATACTCATTGGATTAAGGAATGAGCAAGGGAATACTCTGTGCTGAGCAGCATTAAGGCAAGGTAAGACGGTTTCCCTGATCTTGCTTATAACTGAATGCTAAGAGAGCCTGCCAAGCAAGGTAGCACATCAGAAGCTCTTGGTTTTTCTTTGAAGGGTATTCCCTACAAGTGATGACTCTGTGTTCCCTGTGCAGAAGGAAAGAGTCCGTTGCTGTCCCCTTTAAACATCCAGTGAGAAAAAGCTTGCATCACCCTGAGACCTGCTTTGCCGGCTTGCACAGTGTGCTTTACTCTGTCCTGACCCCCTTTCTTTTGATCTCACTGATGAAGTCCAGAGGTCCCCCCCCCCCGCCAGTGTTACGCACTGGTCTGCTCCCTTCCCCTCCCCATTAAATATGTATGTCAGAGGACCGCTCAATACCAATGCATCCTTCAGAGAGCTGTTTCTCAACCTGTGTTGCAAAAAATAAAATAGATCCTGGGGCTGTTGATAGAAACTTTATAGGAAAATGTTTCTGCGGTCAAATACGTGTGGGGCTTAGAGTTCATCGAAGTCATCCTTATAGGCGATCCCCCAACCTTCAGTGAACAATAGGCATTTAGATATCTGAGAAAGAGCCCTAGTACACAGTGGGTAGTCTCCCCAACTTGATTGACCCTGGAAACTTGCCGTCCTAAAATAAATATTGTCTCTTGCTGTCCCTGGAACATAGTTTGGGAAACACTGGTCTAGGAGAAGGGCACACAGAGGGCTTAGCCTGAGCTTGGCCTTTGGGGGTTTGAAGACTGGTGGCTCCCAACAGTTGGTTGGGAATTACCATGATGGGTAAGTTCATGGAACCAGGACCAGAAGAATTCAGAAGAGGGGGAAACCAAGAAGGTTTCATGGAAGAGGTGGGCTAGAGCTAGGCTGCAGGTGATTAAACAGGATTTAGAAGAGAAGAAAAGGAAATGGGAAGTCGGGCAAATGAGAAGTCTGGGCATAAGTGAAAAAACAGGGCGGTGCATGCCAATGAGTGTTCTTATTTCAAAATTTAATTTACTCAGGTCCCTGAAAATCCAATGGGACTTTGATTAATGGTTCCAATATCCAGTCCTATTTTTCTTATTAATTCAGTGTATTAGTGTGTGCCCTCTGAAGCAGATGCTAAAATAGGATTCAATGTACAGGATTTTTTAAAGGGAATGGCTGTGGGACAGAAACTGGAGAAAGCAAGGGAAGCTGGGAAACCCATCAGACTGGGATGGGTTTGACCCCAGGTGAAAGAAGGGAAGAAGAATCGGTTAGAAGCGTCTTCAGCTGTGGTGAAATCTAAGGAAGGTTCAGTAATAGCATCAGGGAGTCCTCGCGTCAAAATCGGCCATCAGAAGAGTCCTACATCTTCCAGGATTAGCACTACCCAAGGATTCCTGCTGTTTTCCATTCCCAGCTGGGAGCAGCCCACGGAAAGCATGGCCTAGATACAAACACGGTGACCGCTTCCAGAGCTCGGCGGCTGGCCCCTGGATCCGTGAAGATCCCTGTAGTTGGAATTCTATAAGCTACTATTCTCACGATGGTCATACTCCAGAGATGGATCTTTATCAAATAAACCTATTGAAAGGAACAAACTGCCTAGAATCCCAAAGTTCTACATCTGAAATTAGAGATAAAGGCGGGACGGTATCGGATGCCAAGGGCTACATACTTGGCCTGGCAAAGGGGTCTTACTACTTAGCACTTGATAAATCTCCAGGGAAGAATATTTGAGTTTCTCCAGCGGGTAGGTTCAGTGCTCGTGGGATCTCAAGCTTCTAAAATCAGATGTTGAAGATGGGAGAGACTATCCTTAAGGAAAAGAACATAAACTGCAGATAGAAAACTGCCAGGGTGCCTCCTGGGGGCCTTGGAAGGGGCCCCACCACAAGTAAGTAAGGCCTCCTTTACTCGGTGAGAAATCCACCCTGCCCATCTGCAAAATACGGGGAAGAGACTTGGAGAGCATTGCAGGAGCATATTCCAAAATAATGCACTGCTGATCGATTCATGAAAATGTAAGCTGCCTCACGATAATTATCTGAACTGTGTGTGCTTTCAACGGTAAAGAATCAGCTGACGAGAGCTGGGGAGTGAGCCACGGAGGTTAATGCACAGGGGACGACCCCGGTGAGCAGAGCTGCCTGAGCTGCTGAGACAGACCCTGGAGGATGTGTGCTCGAGATTCCGCTGTGTCACTGTTCTTGGCGGGGATCACAGCACGGCTTCCGATTTTCTGGGTCTCTTCAGGGACACAAAATAGGGAAACCAGGGGTACATAGAGCACACAATTGATTGTTCTCTTAGCCAAGCACCAGAGTGGAGCCTGAAAGGCAGTCAGATCCTGAGGGCTGCAACTAACAGGGCTGTGTTGGTTTCTAAAGACCCAGGGATGACATGAGTGTTCCCCGAATTCGCTTTCTTAGAGGATTCCAAACTCCTCCAATGATGTTGCTTCTCATGAAAGCAAGAAAAACGTGGAGGGGCGCCTGGGTGGCTCAGTCGGTTAAGCGACTGCCATCGGCTCAGGTCATGATCCCAGGACCCCAGATCGAGCCCCACATCGGGCTCCCTGCTCAGCAGGGAGTCTGCTTCTCCCTCTCCAGAGCTCTGGGATCACTCTCGGTTTCACTCTCTCTCAAACAAATAAAATCTTTAAACAAAAAAAGTGGAAAAGGAGGAAGAACAAGGAGGAAAGAGGGGAAAAAGGAGTCAGGACAGGGAGAAAAGGGAAAGGACTGGGAAGAAGTGGAAGAGAAGGGAGAGGAGAGGCCTTGGAAGGTCCCAGTTGGTGGCTCAGTGGGAGCAGAGGCCTGATTGCTTCTGGATCTTGTAGCATCATTGGAAAATAGACCATGATCCCAAGTAGTAGACGGATACAAATCTAGTTTGGGGGAGTTCTCATTCTGAGTGTGCCTGGCTGTGTACTGATCATCCATAGGTCACCATCCCTGTGGCTTTCCAGTTGGGTTGCTGATCCATACGAATCTGCCGTCGCTGGGATAGTCTTCCTTCGGCTGGGTGATACCCGTGCTCTCCCCCGTTCAACACGGCGTGAGCACGCCTGCTCGCCGTGTGAATCCAGACATTTCCTCCATCCTCCTCCATTTCTGGTGCTTGCCCTCTGACACTTAACCTCATTCCTCATTTTTGTCTTGCGCTCTAGCCAGACCCATCGCTCCAACCACACAGATCCTTGTCTCATCTACTTAATCGTGATATATTATAAGTCCTGCCTATCTCTGCACTCCCCAGATCTTATGGGCTCCAAGAGATGGTCTGAACAATCTATGCCAGTGGATGACCTGTAGCCAGATCATAGTAAATATTTCTTGGAAGAAATGAATACATGAAAAGGATTTATCTATACGCATATATACTTATTATCGCTACGACTCTTGCTTGGTTATCTTTTTTAGTTTTTTAAGATTTTGTTTATTTGAGAGAGATTTAAGATTTTATTTATTTGAGAGAGCGAGAACGAGAGATAGCATGAGAAGGGGGAGGATCAGAGGGAGAAGCAGACTCCCCGCTGAGCGGGGAGCCCCATGCCAGACTTGATCTGGGGCCCCTGGGATCATGACCTGAGCTGAAGGCAGTTGCTTAACCGATTGAGCCACCCGGGCGCCCCTTAATTATCTTTTTTAAAAATCCAGCTTAAAATTAGTCTTTTCCAGAAAAAGTGTATTGAAATACTCATTTTTGTTTCCACACAGACTCACATAATTCACACAGTCACATACTCACCCATGCACACTCCTGATATTTGATGTTGGAAGCTATACGTGCTGCTTTATATTTCATTTGTTTTCCTGGCATGGAGTAACTTGTAGCAGACCAGTGATTCAAGAAAGGTTGTATTTTTAAAAAATTCATCTGCTGCAAGGCATCAAGGGAGCAACAAAGAAAATCAGGATTTGAGGGGCCAAGATCCCAGAAGAAAGATACCTCATTGATGTGATTCCCACCATCTTACACTATGCGTTTCTCTTTGGGGCATATGCTAGTTTTTTGGCATAGTGCAAGCCACTGAGAAGCCAGGCAAATGTGACCTCTAAGAGGCTAACCAAGTTTTTGCCCATCTATTCGAACAAGAGGGAAGAAAAATTGAGTTTGGGGGACCCAGGACTTGTGGTCCAGAGCTCTGCAAGAAGGGAAAGGAGAGGAATGAGCCCAACATTTGTAGGTCTTTTCCCCCTCAAGGCATTTGAGGATTTGATGAAAGGCTTAAAAGCCAAGTTAATACCATTTAAAAATCAGAGTGGAGTGTTCAGCGGTCTCTTAATCCCAGTGAGGTGAAAATCCGAGGTCAGGATACATCTTAAACACCGCATGACCTTGGCTGAGAACCCCAAAGGATTATATATGCTAAGAGCAGGGAAGAATCAGAAGTAAACTGAGGCTTACATGGATCAAGGTGACCCGGCCGTCATTCGAGCTGCCTACAGAGGGTAGGGTAGATTCTCTCCGGAAGAAAGCATCAGGCAGAGCCCCTCCAATTTTTCATACACGGTGTGTCTAGTAAGCAATCAAAATTTGCTAAGAATAAAAAGAGAAACCCAAGAGATGAAAACAAAAAAGAGAAACCGAGCCACAGGTGACTTAGCCGCTGGAATGATCCAATATTGGCTTGACTGTGCTCAGGAAAGGAATGAGCTGGAGAATTTTACCAAGAACTCGAATCTATTTAAAAAATGATCAAATGAGAATTCTGTAAGTGCTATTAAGATATCAGTGAGTGGATTTAACATTCATGATAAAGCTGAAGGTTAATTAAGTAAAAGTGAAGTCAGCACAAAATATCAAAGCTAAATCACCGGCAGAAAAAGAACATAGCTTATGGGAAAGAGCAGGAGACAAGACGCAGGGAAAAGGTCTCCCATACTTGGAATTGGAATCCCAGAAGGACGGGGGTGAATGGAAAAGAAGCAATACTTAAAGAGAAAAAGTCTAATGATTTTCCAGGACTTTTGAGCGCAATCAAGCTACAGATCAGGTGCCATACACGAAATACAAACAGGCCAAGTGCCACGGAAACCACAAGACCTACAAGAAGGCCACCGGATGCTAAGGGCACGCGGAAATCTTAAGAGCTGTCGGATCAAAGGATCAGTGACCTTCCCGGGAGTGAAAATTAGAAGGAAGGTGTCCCAGCAGAAGCTCAGGGACAAAAGCATGACATCTTTCAAGTTCAGAGCCCGCAATCCTGCCACTCCGGAATCTATAACCAGGGAAAGTAGCCTTCGAAAATAAAAGTAAAATAAAGACGTTTCCAGTCAGACAAAAATGGAGAGCCTTTCATCCCTGGCAGAAGTGTGTTTACAAGAGAAAGGCAAGGCGGGGGTAAGGGGGAAGGGAGGTTTCCTCAAGAAGAGGAAGAATGAGCTCCGAAGGAAGTACAGAAATGCAGGCTGGCCAAAAAAAGAAAAAATAGGTGGAAAATTTTCATATGGACGGTATAAAACAATAGGAGTGGTGGGGGGCTTTAAAACCCATATACAAGCCAAGGACACGGAAACAATTGTCGAAAAGGAGCAAATGCTTCAGCCTCCTCTCCATGTCTGCGTCGTCAACATGTGGTCCAGTGGAGGGTATACAGTCGGTGCTGGGATGTTGCCCGAAATCCCTCCTTTGCTAGGTGAGGGAGGAAGGGGGAGACCGGAGAAATAAGCCTGGTGTCAGAACCGTGCCTAGCGCCCAGATCCGTCCCGCCCACCGCCGCCCTTTCAGGGCTGACTTGAGAGTCTGGCTTTGTATTCCACCCATTTCAAGACTGGTGACCTTTTCTGCTGCTTAGCGTTCAAATGTGCCTGAGAACAAAACCTTACAGCCCCTTCCGGGAGCCCGATGCCTCCTGGCCATCCTCTGCGTGCTCCCCCATCCGGAGCCCACCCCTCCTCTGCGTGCTGGTGGAACCACTCTCCCACCCTCTTCCCCAAACACCCTTCTGGACGACGTGGCAAAGCGTTGAGAAGCGTGGAGTCCCCTCAGTGGCCTGGGTTGGGGTTGCGGGTGTTGATCTTGGCCCGAGCCCCGTTTTCCTCCAACGCTGAGGCTTTGTTCTGGAAGAATGCCAGGTGGATGAAGGGGGAACAGATCGGCAGCCTATTGGAAGAGCACGTCTGCCGAGCTGTCTGAGTTCATTTTCCAAGCCATTCTTCCAAAGGTCTCGGGATGACAAACTGGTTCTGCCTTGTCGATGATTTTGTTTTTAAAGGGAAAGCCCTAGAGGCCGCAGGGAATTTCTGAAGGGGAAGGAATGAAATGACAGCTTCGCTTTCTCACTGCCCCCCCCCCCCCCCCTTCTAACCAAACCGGAAAGAGCCGGCGCGGAGTAGGCAAGACAGGACTGATTTCCAGACCGGAGAGTGACTTTGTGATGTGCGGGGCGGTGGCAGCCCTTTTAATTTCTTAGACCCTTTCCGATCGCGTTTTAGTTAATGCACAAAATAATCGAGTAAGCTGCCGGGCAGAGAAAAAAGAGCTGGGGTTTGGCAGTGGCGTCGCCCGAATTCAGTTTTTGTTTTTGTTTTTTTGCCTCCCCCGCCCTCCCCGAATTCAGTTTTTATTCTGCTTCATAGAGACAGAGCACGGACCAATGTCTTAACTTCCCTGAGCCTGTTTCTCCATCTGTAAGTAGGAAAGCTAGTATTCCCCACCCAACATGATTTCGAGGGAAGGAATCAAATGAAATAACATGTATTATAATGCTTTCTAAATGGGTGAGTCCTGGGGGGCTCAGTCAGTTATGCATCTGCCTTTGGCTCAGGTCATGATCTCAGCGTCCTGGAACTGAGCCCTGTGTCAGGCTTCCCTGCTCAGTGGGGGATCTGCTTCTCCCTCTCCCTCTGCCTTTCCTCCCTGTTCATGCATACACTCGCTCGCTTGCTCGCTCTCTCAAATAAATAAAATCTTTAAAACATAAATAAATGGGTGAGTCCTGAAAACAATCTCATTTTCTATTACTTGCCTTAAGAACACTATAGATAATGCAAACTCCGACAACTGTCGGGTAATGAGTGCTTGGAGAAAAAAGCTAAGAACGTTTAGAACAGGAAGGATACTTAGCGACCTAGCTGAACACATTTGTATTTCAGATGAGAAAACATAGCGAAGACCAAAGGAGTCGTTATTTTTTCCAAGTAGCGAAATCAAAAAGAGGAGGGAAGAACATCTTTCAAATCTGTTGCAAATTCTGCATAGTCTTCTGGTGCATGGGAGTCAGGATTACCGGATCCTAGCTCTGGCTCTGTGTTGTTTCTTGGATGTACACACAGTCGTGCAAGGAGATTAGTGGGTGATCAAGGAGAGGTGTGCAAAGTCATAAGCATCTATTTAATGGGCGAGGTGTTTTTTTTCCCCTTAAATTCCAAGAATTCCAAAAAGAAGACTATCAGGAATTCCAGAAGCATCGAGAGACTTCTGTAAAGAATGTGGGCAACTTGTCTGAAGAACATGGTCTTCGGGCGGAGGCCCTAACGTACCTTCTCGGAATAAGAGCTTGTCCTAGACACACTTGAGGACCATTTTCAAGACCGCTGTACTTCATTGGCAGCTGCTCAAAAGCGAGAGGAAAACCTGCCATTTCAGCAGATCTTGTATCATCTCAAGAGCATCTGGAAAGAAAACATGAGGGTGCCTGATGCGTGACGGCGTGCCTTTGGTGGAAACGACCCCTCTCTGAACACCGGTCATCCAGAGGCTCTACAAGGACGGCTGTATATGACAGGGAGACTTCTCTCTTGAGTCCTAGGACAATTCCTAATAAACGGAGTTGGAGTTTTTCCCAACAGTACAGTTTTGGGGGTCTACACCAAGAAGATCGGTCTACTACCCACTTGGCCCAAGACACTTAAAAAAGATACTCGAGCCATTGACCAAATGAGTATTAAAATAACACTCCCTACCCTAGTCTCGTTCAGTGCTGAGGCCTCGAGAGTCTTTGAAGATGAAGTGACCATTTGATCCTGAACTTGCTACTACCACCGCAGCACGAATCAAGGCTTTCCAGCAAGTTTCTTTTTTCCCCCCTGTTCAAAGGTTAGAATCAAAAAGTCCCAGCTCTCAGTGGATCCCAGAATGCTGCTGGGTTAACCCAGCCGCATGTTGGCACTGGGTCAGCGCCATTGTGTGGACTTGGGTGTCGGCGGATTATGTTAATCCATAATCGGTGGTTTCCCTCTGAGGGGCAAGTCTGCCCCAAATCTTAAGATGCATTGATTTCCTGTCATCAGGGACTGAATAGAAGACCTCTCATTCAATAAAAAACAAGAAACAAAAAACAAAAAAAGCAAAACCTGTCAATGACTCAGAAACAAGAAACTGCCTGTGTGCAAGGGGCAGAGTCACCAGGCGGGAGGGCCCTCACGTATGACACGGTCGCTTTGTTCTCTGCCCATCAGCCACTGCCTTAAATGGTGTTGTCATCTCTGATTCATCCCTTTCTTTCACGCAGGGGTGACTCAGGGGGCCGAAGGGCTGTGTAAAGCCCAGCTACATTTAATTGATAAAATACACTCAGTTACTGCCGAGCCAAAGGGGGCGAATGGATCGTGCAAGGAAGCGCTAGAACGCTAAGCCACATGACAAGTGGCTGTGGCTGCGGACAGCTGAGGAGGGACAGTGGACTGGCTCAGCTGGTCTTTGGCTATTTGAGCAAAAGCATCAGGAGTTCTTGGGGACAAAAAGGCAGAGCGACAAGCACTGCGGGGACCCACCGGGAGCCCTGAACAGAGGCAGACCCCAGACGTGTGCACATGGAGAAGAGCCACAGTGAGCTCTTCTAGTCCACCGTTTAACAAAAGCTAGTTATTGTCTCGTGCACGGTGAGCACCAGGCTAGGACCGTAGGTTATGCATAAGGGAGTGGGAGAGTTGTGGCACCCCGCAAACCAGACCGTAACTGGGCGAGACAAGATGGCACAAAACTTGGCACTCGTTTTGAAAGAATACATATTTTAATATTTTGATATTTCTTTTAATATACATGTATATATTCAACATATATTACCTAAGTATATGTGCATATATACACATGTGCACATATGCATCTATTTTTACTTATGTATTTATTACCAAACAGCCCATCTGCTGCCCTCCCCATCTGCATACTGACAGAACCCACTCAAGTGAATCTCTCTGGTCGAAAACTAAAGCTTAAGAACGAAGAGTAAAAACTCTTGGGTCAACAACCAAAAATGACTATGTAAAAACACCATTTTTAAAACATGTGAATACCATGGGCAAATAGAAGTTGGATCAGGTAGAAAGATACTCCTATAGAAAAGCTAGAGAACTGAAAATACTTTTAAAATATGTTGAGTCAGAGTCCTAAGATCGTTTTGAAGGACTTAATTGGAATTTGAACTCCCTATTTATGAATTCAAGGACATTATTGGCAGCGGCTGACCAGGAGAAAGCACTTACCCATCTCTGGAGGGAGGGGTGGGGACCATCGGTAGGCACCACAGAGATGGGGGGTACGTATGCTGGGAGGCTGGGGGCGCCATCTTGTTCAACCCAATTGTGGGCCTGGTTCCTGGGCTCCTTCTTAGATGAATGTAAATGCCTAATAAGGTTGTGTCTTGATTTATATAATGTTTTACAAAGGTAATTCCATTGGTAGGGGAAGGAATGAGTTCGAGATGGGAGAAGATTGGAGGTAGGGAAGACAGGAGGCTATTGTATGAGATGCTTAACGCAAGATGGGAGGGATGGAGATTGCTGGAGAGGTAGAATGGGTGGAACTTGGGTATCGACCGCATACTGAGACAGGGTTCATATCGTAGACGGAAGAAGGTCCTCCTTTTACACGCCAGGCTTCTGGCTGTAATGGTTGGTTTCACTTCTAGTGTGTGTGCTATAGTAACAAATGACTCCCAAATCTCAATGGCTTAACACGAGAGAATGCTGCTTTACCCAAGACCAGCAGTCTCCATGGCTCTGAGTGGATACAAACAGTCATGGAGGAAAAAGATAACTAGCTCTAAACCAGAAGTACTTGAGACCTGCCAAGATGACAAATATGGAAATGTATCTGTTTCACAGAAAAGACCAAGTAATTTCAATAGCTAAAAACTGCCTGGTTAGCAAGATGATGTATAAGCCAGGCAGTCCAGAAAATGGCGCTTGACGTTCGTTTATCCAAGTACGTTGTACCGACATCGTAGTCTCCAGAGCCCTGATTTGATGGTCTCTGCAGGTCACCCCTAGTTTTCTGCCATCTGGTAAACCTCCATTGTTGGCTCAGTCACCGCTCCAGGGTGAGCCTGGAATAGCAGTAAAACAAAATAACAAAAATACGTAAACACGTACGTGTTGTGTTTGGTTTTAAGAGGTAGAGAAGGATTGCAGGGTAGCTGTCATTCCCTTCCTTAGACTGGGACGTGGACTCAGGTTTGTCTTCATCCCGGAGACTGTCGACTTACTGTCGTGACGTCCTATTTTAAGAATACAGAATGTTAAAATTGAGGAAGGATCTCGAGTTTCCCTCATCCAGCCTGTCCCATTTCATAGTTAGGGAACCTGGGACACAACAAATGGCTTCAGCAAATTCCTCAAATGAGAGCTGACAAAAGCAGGGCGTTGAGATCCCCAGTTCTCCGCGTGCCGGTGCACTGGGCAGGTCCTCTCCTGTCCTCTCTGTCATTGAGGTCCTCTTAACCTGAGCATGGAGAGAAGAAGCCATGTATAAAGTAGCCCGGTCACCACAGGGCTCAAAATTAGGGTATTTTTTGTGGGTCTTCGTCTCCACCGACAGGCAGGTGCTCCTGGGGGACCGTCAGGAAGTCTAGAGACCCAAGGCTTGCTGACGGCAGAATATCTTTTCAGTCCTGTGCGTTGTCAGAGCAAACAGCCACGTTATCCCATGTCCCTTTGTCGTATTCATAAATGTGCCCTCAGCGCCTTAAAGGAAAACAACGTGTGTGGTCTTTGAGCCACTTTATGAGCAAACATACTAAGGAAACGAGATGCAAAAGAGTCTGAGGACATTGATATGGCCAAGGTGTCAGCCTTCTTCCTGTCGCAGGCGGCTCCTTATAATCTTACCCAGGGCACCGTGCTGTTGTTCTTCCTGAACTAGCAAGCCCTGGCTGCACTCGGTTAGAGAATGTGCTCTGAGATTTCTTTTTCTCCCAGAGTGACGGGGTGCGCGATGATCCGGGGTTAAAAGCAGTCCGTAGACATAATTATGACAAGGAGCTAGTCATTTAACCTCTCTGACTTTCTTTTCTTTCTTTCTTTTTTTTTTCTCCAATTTATAAAATGAAGGAATTGAATTAGATGACCTCTGAGACCCTTTCTAGCTCTGCCGTTTCAAATCTATAAACACAAAGCCACCTGCCCCACATCAGGATTAAACTTCTAATTGTGCCTCATTAGCCATCTGTCCTAATCAGTCCCATGACGAGGACAGAATAGAGCTTTTGTCTGAGATGTGGGCACCGGGAAAACCTAGATTCTTTCTTGATTCGAATTCCCTTCCTCAGAAAAGATTGTCACTTGGTTAAGTGACCACAGACACCTTGGCTGGTTAGTGAGCTGGTTCTGGATATAGATACACACACAAGCACTGAATCCACAGTTCTACAGACATCCTGGGTTGTGTGTGAGAAGGAATCCTATTAACGTCCTCTACATACCCCAGTTACTACGGCTCCCGGAAGAGCTGTGACAGAAAAGCTCAGCTCGTCTTAATAGGAAACCTTGACCTCTGAGAAAGACGAAGGCTATCAATTGGAGGTTTTATTGGAGTCTTTCTTTGGGAACTCTGACCACTCACCAGTTGTGGTGGATCAGGTTCACGGTTAATCAAGCCTGGTTGTTTCTATGCAGGAGACAGCCAGCTGATGGTGGAAAATAATATTTCAGAAACTGAGGGCGTGACAGTCTGTGTAAAGAGACCATTTTTGTTGGAAAGAAGCTGCTGTCTCAGAGCTCACCACAAGCATCCTCTGGGCGGAACAAGGGTTAGCTTAGTCCGTTCGCTCATCCGTCACAAATCGGAGTACAAAAAATCCTCTAGCATCGGGTGCAGATATTGTAAATGCAAATAGTTCGTGTGCTCCAGGACTCATTGTGCAGTAGGGAGACTAATGTGCGCTGGGGGTGTCCCATCCATAGTACAGACGATGGGGACGGAAGAGACAACAGTGTGGGGCGGAGGGGGGTTCATGAGGAACTGTCCCAGCTTCGGAGAGCGGGGTACCCCTGAGCAGGGACATGTGGGTTTTACGCTGGACATCTTCGGCGGGCCCCTCCAGGTCCCCGCCTCCTCACCTCCGCCGTCTGCTGGGGTGCCGGGACCAGCCGACCGGGAGGACCTATGTATCGACGGTCTTCGTGCCCTCCAGCATTCAGTTGGGACGGGTCACCGTGTAGCTCCAGCAGGACCTCAGAAGTAAGGGGAGAGGGGAGGTCAGGTTGTTTTATTCCCCTCGTTTCATTCCTGAGCAGTTGCTTCTAAAGTTAAACCAGAGGTCCCTGCTCCTCTGGAGGTGGCCTCCGGGAGAGTCTCTCCTGTCGTGTCCCAGTAGGCACTCTCCCCTGGAAGAGCTCAGCGCAGGGCGGGGGGGGGGGGCGGGGGCACGTTTGCACTGTGGCTGAGCCTGTGTTACCTCCTTACTGCTTGGGGTTCCCTTCCCGTGCAAACTTCCCCGCTACACTGCGTCCCTTTGCACACCAGTTTAAGTGCGCAGTCTCTTCCCAGCCGGGACCCCTACTGGCACCGCGTTCGGGGCTGGGTGGACAGCCTGAGCAAAGACAGAGGGTGAAAAGCTGTAAAATCCTAGGAAGTCACAGCAGCTCAGAGACGCTAGAATATACCGGGGCACTCCGCGGGGCTGGGGTGGGGACAGCCCGTCACCCGAGGTTTGTCACGTAGGACAATAGCACGGAACAGGATTCAGTGTAAGTTTGCAAAGATCAGCCTGGCAGTGGCGTCAAGAAGGACCTGGGAAGAAGAGACACTTAAGAGACTAGTGGGGTGTCTGTGACCCACCCCTCCCCCCAACCCCTGTCCCTCCAGGGGCACCAGCTACCTCCTGCCCCCCATTGCTGTACTTTGAGGTTTTGTTAGGTGACTTCAGCCGCCGGGCTCCTGGAACAAGACCCCTTTCCTCTACCCTCCCAGCCTGCTGTTGCTAGTTTTGGGTTACCTCCCTATCCCATAGTGGGCTCTTAACTTCTCCATCGCCCGAACAACCAGCGTACTGCAGCTAATTCCCTCTTTTATAAATACGTCAAGTGTGTGTTTTCCTGGTTACGCCCAGAGAATACAAGTGTCTTAACAGGCCAAGACAATGAGATGGCGAGTGGTGGCATAGTCTAAAGGGGAAAGCTTGCAGCAAAGGGTTGCACTCTCCCCTCCAGCCAGAAAGCCATTGCTTTTTTTTTCTTTTAAGATTATATTTATTTATTTGCCAGAGGGAGATCACAAGCAGGCAGAGAGAGAGGCGGAAGCAGGCTCCCCGCCGAGCAGAGAGCGCGATTCGGGGCTCGATCCCAGGACCCTGAGATCATGACCTGAGCCGAAGGCAGAGACTTTAACCCACTGAGCCACCCAGGCGCCCCTCCATTGCTTTCTTGAAGGACGAGCAGGACAGTGCTGCATTCCTACAGGGACCCCAGAGCAAGCTGCCTGGGCTGACAGCTGCCTCGATGACCCCATGCAAGTTTCCCGATGTCTGTGTGCCTTGTTTCCTCTTGTGTAAAATGGATAATCATGCTGCCCTTATGAGGCTGTTGCAAGCATTTAGATGAGCTAATGCAGTATGTACAAAATGCTTTAAAGAACTGGTAGGTATCGAGTACCATATAGACACTAGCTATTATTATCTGGGTCGGAGCGTGAAAGGCCGATGTCTCCCTGGGTCTCCAAGCACGAAGTCACCCCCCATATTAGGACAGTAGGTTTAGGCCACCATATCCTAACAACGGCAATCTGGGAAGGTAGAGGGAGCGTGCTGTGATTGACAGCGATGCTTTAAGGAGAGATGATTTTCCAGGGCAACCATCGGTTGCCGTGGTTTCCAACGGGCGGAAACTCCAAGGTGAATTTCTTGCAAATATTTCACTGCTGATATGAGCAGGACGGTTCGTCCTCTGCACCCAGGACAGATCGCCCCAAAACCGAGCCCTGCTTTAATGCCGGGCAGCAGGAGACAGAAATGTGAATAAGTAGAAGTCAAAAAACACAGCAATCCAGCTGACTGACCACTGACAATGAAAGCAAATACGACGGACTCCCCAGGGGAGCCAGGAAAGGGAAGCGTCACTCAAAGAAATGAAATTTTAATAACCACAGGAGGAAGAGAGCATTTTATTATAAGACTCCGGTCTGCATTGATAAAGACCAGTGAGGACAACTTACATTATTTGAAATTTTAGTTCTGTTCTCCGAGTGAATCATGTTCACTTCCCTGGAAATTCAACTCCCAGGGCACCCAGGGAAATTGCAGAGCACACAGCTTTGGTAAAAGCACCAGTAACCACTCACCGATCATGACCCAACCTAACTAACTAGTTGCTCGCCTGCCTCCAGGCCCTGTGTGTGTTTTATCCTCAAATCAATGTTCTGTCCTTCAGAATTAAACTCGTCTGTCAGTCTACCTGCAATATCGATTAAAACAGTTTCCTTTATAGAGGTGCTCCCATTGTTTCTGGAAGCTTCTCCCACAAGGCAGGGGATTACTTTCAGAACCTGTTCTCTGGGCCTCCCCCCCCCCCCGAGTGGTGGACATTCTAGGGGCAACCTCTTTAGCTGGGCACCCAAAGCAGACATGGTCATGAGGGGCAGGCCAGGGAACCACTGCATACACGGTCTAAAAGATGCAATTGTCTTCACTATAGCTGGACTCCCCCCGAGTCAAATACACACGCGTGTGCACACAAACACGTGTATTCCTCTACCGGTGATGAACAACTTAGAAAGTATAGCTGCTCATGGACCATTCAAAGGCTCTTGAAAATGCATTTAAATGGCAACTTAGAAAAGTCACACCAGTGTTGTTGCCCACTTATGCAGCATAAAACACCCCATTGGGTGTTAGGGAAGCTGGGGCTATTTACAGAGCTAAATTAGAGATTTGAGGGGAAACAAAAAGAAATGGGTTAGGATTTGTGATTTTTTTTTTTTTTTTTAATGGGCATGTTTATCAAGAGGGGGGGTCTTTCCCCTCTTCGTGAATCTGGGCTGCTCCGGAGAGTTGCTTTGGCCAAGAGAAGGCAGGGAGGAGGGAGTTGTGGCACTCGTGTTGGCCTTAAGGGGCCCAGAGCTTCTGGGGTCGCTCATGGATGTTGCCTCCATCGAAGATCCTAACCGACAGCCCTGCCTGACACCAAGAGTGGGAGTGAGGCCATCTCGGACCACTCAACCCTGTCAGCCTCCAGGTGGCTGCCGCTGCACAAGGGACCGCAAGCCAAAGCAGCAGAAGACCCACCAGTCTGAGTCCAGCCCCAATGGTTGACCTGTAGAATCATGACCAAGTAACACGACTCATTCTTTGAAGCCACGAGATGTTGCAGTTGGTGGGTCACACAGGAACAAATAACCATCACAAGTCGAATGCTTGATTCATCTGAGAAATCAAGAAAATCACATCCAGTTGCAGAAAATATTCAATGAATGGAGTATTCACACTGACTAAATCTTACGGACAATGTTAGGAGAGCTAAGAAAGCATGCAGAAAATGGATTCAATCTGGATTATTCATGCCAAACAATCCGACTCCCCCCATATGCTCACCCTGAATATCTCCCTGTATTTTTCAAAAGCAAGAATTTTTTTTTTAAAAGCAAGAATTTTTATAAAAATTATCTGCAAAACTGAAAAATTTCTACTTTTTTTTTTTTTTTTTAAAGAGCAGTGGAGTCTTAGGCTTGCTGACCATACATTCTCCGGTGATTCGCTGTTGTTCCAATCAGAGGCTTATCAAACTCTCCCCTTCTGCGTAGTCAAGAATTTAACCTTGCCCAAAGAGAGGTCTGCCCTTGGCCTTCAGCTTATGGGAGGGGATCTCTAAGCTCTTGGAGTGTTATGCTTGATAGGAGTGCCTTTATTTGCTTGGGGGTCTTGGATCAGCCAGATGGCACTGATACGAGTTTTGGATTGGGGCTTTGAGCCACACCAACAGTG
Organism: Potos flavus; assembly: GCA_028534135.1. NCBI lineage: Eukaryota > Metazoa > Chordata > Mammalia > Carnivora > Procyonidae > Potos > Potos flavus. The sequence goes on along the minus strand of CM052892.1, from coordinate 73,532,377 downwards.
TCACTTAGAGTAGGGGCTTTGGGTCATGCAGTATCAGCTTGCTCTCCCGAGGGGTGGAAGCTGAGATCCCCCAAGTGGGTGGTCAACCGTGCCATTGTGATGGAGCCTCTGATAAGGACTGCGTACCAAGGCTCTATTGAGCGTCCTCGGTCATTAACATTTGGTGTGCATTGTCACACATCTGTGCCGGGGAAAGAACACTTTCCTTACTCCGTGGGGGAGAAGACCTAAAACTCTGCGTTTGGTACTTTTCTTATGAATTTCTTCCCTTGGCTGATTTGAATCTGTATCCTTCCTCTGTAATAAACTATAACTCTGAGTTTCTAATAGCTTCTCATTGAGGTCTGTGGGCTCCTCTCATGACTTCTCAAAACTGAGAGTGGTTTTGGGAAACCCCTGAACTTGAAGTTGGTCTCAGAAGTGAGGGCAGTCCTGTGTGGACCCTTCCCATAACATTGCAGTTAGCTTTCACACGTCCCTTTAGGATATAATTCAAACCTGCCTCCAGGAAATCATCCCTGGCCACCTGAGTTCTCAGGAACACCCCCCCCCCCAAATCCTTAGAGCCTGTAGGGCTCACCTCTAACTCTCCTGTGATACTTAGACTATGGTTTCTTTGGCTTTGCTCTTGATCATATATACTTACCGTATGTCCAGTACTAGGTTCTAGTGCCTCAAGGAGTAAATTAATAAAAATATCGAGGAGAAATGGTACCTTGTGGAAAGGTTGAATAAAAGAAGAGGCAGATTTGGTGGAGAGAAGTTGGTATGGAGCAGGAGAAAAGAGAGAAACGCCTTTCCCATTTCTCTCTCTTCCCCATCCCCCGCCACTAGAAGAGTGGTATCGAATGCATTGGAATCATCTGTGTACAGAAATGGAAATCTTTCTGGGGTGCCAGGGGGAATTAATATGCTGATTGTCCTAAGTCTATTTGTCAAGTGGGAGTCTTGCTAAGAAGCCCCAAATTAGAATCTTAGGGCAAAGCCTTAGAAACTTAAAATCAATTTATTTCACATTAAACACCTTCTATATACCCAACACTTGACTAAGTGCTGTGAAGGACTTCAAAGAAGTATAAAATACAGTCACTGCTTAGCATTTAGCATTTCATTAACTGACATACTTGGCTAAGCATGGTGAAAGACGTGAAGGAAAGATAATGAGTGAACCTTATTTTCCAAGAGCTCGTGGGTCTGTGAGAAGGGCAAGGTATACACTTGAGTTACTTAAAATGTGGTCCTAGGCAGGAAATGGCACGGACCAGAATGGTTTACACCGAGTCTAACCAGCTGTTCACTGGCAGGGAAAAACAAAGATGTCCTTCAGTGGGATCCATCGATGGGGGAAGACTGAGCTTGTACCCTTGGGGTCTTGGCTATTTTGCCTATCATAAAGCTACAAAGAGAAATTCAGGCAAACAAACCTATACTGGACAGCAATGCTGTAAGATGGGCTAAAGCACTTCTGGGGAAGAAAACATAACCTAAAAGCAAATAAAAACCTGGGAAGAGTCTCAAAATGTTGAACATAAGAGTTTCCATATGACCCAGAAATTCCATTTCTAGGTAGACACCCAAAAGGATGGAAAGCATGTTTCCTCGCAAAAATGTACACACAAGTGTTCATAGAAACATTATCTATCGAAGCCAAAAAGTGCAACCCATCCAAATGTCCATCGACAGATGAAGGGGTAAATAAATTGTGCTATATCCATCTGACGGAATATTATTCAACAATAAAAAGGAATTAGCTACTGATAAGTGCGTGCTGTATCATGGATGAACCCTGCAAACCGTATGCTAATGAAGGAGGATATACACAAGATATGACCTATTGTAGGATGCCATTTACGTAAAATCTACAGAATAGGCAAATCCACAGAGACAGGACGCAGGTGAGGAGTCGCCAGGGGCTGGGGGAAGCCGGGAGTGGGGAATGACTACATAGTTGGTGCAGATGGAGTTGTTTTGATGAAAGGAAGTGATAAAAGGCTTCTAATATTAGATAATAGTGAAGTGATGAAAGGGTTCTAATATTAGATAATAGTGACAGTTGCACGACTTAATCAAAAATCACTGAATTGTTCACTTTAAAAGGGCGAATTTTATGGTATGTGAATTGTATCTTAATAAAGCTGTTGTAAAAATTTAAAAAGAAGTAAAACCTGGGAAGGGTAACTCTCCCGAAGTTGCTAAGAATGCCGGCTCCGAAGAGGGAAATGACAAGACAGACACCTTAAGAAAAGACAGAGACAAAACATAGGAGATTCATAAACACATTCAGTACCCAGAGTTTTGCTTCTCTTTTGATGGATAATTAAAAAAAAAAAAAAAAAAAAAACCTATAAGGTGTACCAGAAGTAAGAAAAAACGGGGTGTTACGTGTTATTTTCCATTGGCAACTTACATTCATGGGTTCTTTATGGGTACATACGCTAGATACGCTAGCATGATCTGATTAAAAAAATTTATTTCAAAATAATTTCAAATGTACAGAAAGAATGCACAGATAGTACAGAGAACACCCATATATGTCCTTTAACCTTTTAACCCAGATATGTTTGCATTTCGTGTTAACATTTTTCCCACTTGCTTTATCATTTATGCTTACACACCCTTCTTTCTTTTCTCTCTGTCTCTCATATACGTATTTGTATATATATGTGTGTGTATATCTATATACATATGTATATAGATATGTATATATCTATATATATCTGTAAATATCATGTAAATATCATTAGGTAAATACCCTTTACCTAATATAACAGTGATGGGTGTATAATTTTTAAGAATAAAGATACTATCTTACCCAGAGTAAACTGATCAACTTGAGTAAACTTAACATTGATATCGTTGTTTCCTAAAGTTGCTGATAGCTATGATATCTGTATGGTAGAAATACCGTATAATGTGTACCCCTCGTCCAAACCTTATGTTCAGTGACATCCTGTAGGTAGCTTGGAACTGTCCGTGATGGGAGCAAACACTACAAATCAGGGCTTTCTTGTTACTGTGTTGATTTTCTAGACTTGAGTGATGGAGGAAATGCTAACAGAGATAAAAGCGTATCATGTCTGTAGGTAAATAGCACCCAAAAAATGGAGGCAAGGCATCTTCTTCCAGTATTTGAAACTACAGATTGAACAAAGAATTAGCTCATGTCACTGACAAATTCTAACATGTCTTTGTTGTTTGACTTCCACCTTTTTTTGCTTTTAAAGATTTTATTTATTTATTTGAGAGAGAGAGTGAGCAAGAGAGAGCACAAGCAGGGGGAGTAGTAGAGGGAGAGGGAGAAGCAGGCTCTCCACTGAACGGGGAGCCCGATGCGGAGCTGGATCCCAGGACCCTGAGATCATGACCTGAGCTGAAGGCAGACGCTTAACCGACTGAGCCACCCAGGCGCCGCTGACTTCGGTCTTAATGTAAAAGAAAATAACAGATAGGAACGACCCATGTTCCTCAATCACAAGCAACTCTTTGCTCAATCTGATAGTAAACATTTATTCATGGCCTGATCTGGTCATACTGTGATTGAATTATAACCGTAAGTTGAGTACAGATAAAAAGAGTTTGGTGAAACCGAACCAAAGCATTCTGTGAGAATCAATAGACTGAGATTTATAATGAAAAATATTGCATAAAAATCAGTTAAAAATGAGAGGAAAAAACCCAAATTGCAGCCATCTTCATACGCTTCTAGAAATTTGTACCGTTTGATCACCTTCGCCCACTTTACCTATGGCCCACCTCCTGCTTCTGGCAACCACCAGTCTGTTCCCAGTATCTAGAAGTCTGGTTTTTTAAAGTACATATTCCACATAGATATAAATGGGATCATAAAATATTTCTCTTTCTCTGACTTATTTCACTTAACCTAATGCCCTCCTAGTCCATCCATGTTGCCACAAAGGAAAAGATTTCCTTCTTTTTTATGACTGAATAATATGGGTGTGTGTGTGTGTGTGTGTACACACACCACATTTTTTAATCTGTCGTCCATCAAAGGACTGTGAGGGTGTTTCCTTGTGTTGATTCTTATAAATAATGCTGCAGTGAACATGGGGGGCGAGTACGGGCATCTTTTCAAATCATGATTTCATTTCCTTCAGATAAATGCCCAGAAGTAGAACTGCTGGATTATAGGGTAATTCTATTTTAGATTTTTTGAGGAAACACCATACCATTTTCTAGAGTGGCTGTGCGAATTTACATTGCCACCAACAGTGCATGAGGGTTCCTGTTTGTCCACATCTGCGCTAACCCTTGTTATTTCTTGTCTTTTTGATAGTAGCTGTTCTAATAGGTATGAGGATATTTCCTTGTGGTTTGATTTGCATTTCCCTGACGATGAGTGAGGTGGAACACCTCTTCATAGGCCTGTTGGCCATCCGGATGTCTTCTCTGGAAAAATGTTTATTTAAACCCTCTGCCCATTTTTTAATCAGATTTTTTTCCCCGTTGAGTTGTATGAGTTCTTTATACAATTTGAATATTAGCCCCTTGTCACATATGTGATTTGCAAATACTTTCTGCCATTCCATAGGTTGCCTTTTCATTTTGTGGATGGTTTTCTTTGCTGTGCAAAAGAACTCTTTAGTTGATGTAGTCCCACTTGCTTGTTTTTGCTTTTGTTGCTTTAGCTTTTGATATCAAAGCCAAAAAACCCATCACCAAGACCCATGTCAGGGTGCTTCTCCCCGTGTTGTCATCCAGGAGTTTCATGGTTTCAGGCCTTGTGTTCAGAGCTTTAAGCCATTTTGCGTTGATTTTGTGCGTGGTGTAAGATAGTGGCCCAGTTTCATTCTTCTGTGTTTGGCTGTCCAGTTCTCCCAATGCCGTTTCTCGAGAGGACTCTTCTTTCTCCAGCTGCGATGTATAATCTATCCATATGCCATATGCAATTTTGTCAACTGACACTGTGTGTTATTTATATATTGCCACTTACAAACTGACTCCAAGCCTTAGTCGTCTAAAACAACCAACATGTATGATTTCATGTCTTCTGGGGGTTAGATGTGTCTAGATGTGACTTAGCTGGGCCCTCCGCCTCTGTCCCCGGCCCAAAATCCAGAGGAAGCTGGGGATGTGGTCTCATTCAGAGGCTCCCACTCGGGGAGGATCCACTTTTGTGCTTACTCCCGTGGTTGTCAGTAGGATTTAGAGCCTCGCTGGCTGCTGGCCAGAGACGCCTTTGCCAGCTTTTGCCAGTCGGGCCTCTCCATAGAGCAGCTCCCAACCTTGCAGCTGACCTACCTTAGAATGGGAGTAAGAACAAGCCTCCCCTCCACACCAAAATGGAAGCCTCAGTCTGCTTTTTTTTTTTCTTTTTCTTTTTCTTTTGTAACTTAATTTTCCAAGTGGCATTCCATTACTTCTGCCATTTTCTATTCCTGAGAAGCAAGTCAGTAAGTCTAGCCCACGTTCATGGGAGGTGATTGCACAAGGTGGGCATCCCCGGAGGTAGGGTTATGATAAAGGACAGCCTTGGAGGCTGCCCACCACACCAGGAATGTGTCTAGAGCAGGAGCCAATCTAGAATCACATACTGTATTTAGTTGACATGTCTCCTCAATCTTTCTCTCTCTCTCTCTCTCTTTTTTTTTTTTAATTTTATTTTCGAAAACACGGTTACCTTTTGAAAACTATTCCTTGTGTGGGGTTAGTGTGATGATTCCTCATTATTAGATTCTGGCTGTACATCATCAGCCAAATATTTTATAAGGAGTGTTGTTTCCTCTTTGGAGTGTTGTCTTAAGGCAGACTGCAGTAACGGAACGCTACAGACTGGGTGACTCGTAAACAACGTCAAGTTATTCCTCACAGTTCAGGAGACTGGGAAGTCCAAGGTCAAGGTGCTGGCAGAGGAGATTTCTCTTGAGGCCTCTCTTTTTGGCCGACAGGTGGCCACCTTTTGTCTTCACTTGGCTTTTTCACTGTGCGCATGACTTTGGGGTCTCTTTCTCTTGTAAGAATACCAGTCCTCTCACATGAGGTCCCCTCCCTTATGACCTCTTCTGCTTGCTTCCTTAAAGACCCTATCTCCTATGCAGTCATACTGGGAATTAGGACTTCGACCTAGGAATCTGAGAGCCACAGAATTCAGTCCACAACAATATCCTCTTAGGAGAAGAGCTACACCTTCTTAGATATTTGCTCATTTCTCTGCTTCTTAGTGTATGGACTCGTGGATTTTCCTTTTCTCTTTCAAAGGGTTATAATTCGTTATTATTCTTATTTTAGCGTTCAGTTTGTCACGGACTTAGGCAGTAGATGCCCGCCCTTCCAGTTTAGTGCTTCTTTCCTTCTGACAGCGCCCCATTGCATTTGGAGCACTTCCTCCCATCCTACATGAGCTGGTCCCGGCTAAGAGGCGGTGGCTGTGCAGCCTTGGGAATGTACTAAAGGCCCCCAGAAGGAGCAGGAGCCAATCTTGAAACTGGTTAATTTTATGCTATGTGAATTTCACTGCAATTAACCAAAAATATTTCAGTCTCTTCTTGCACCTTTCCTGCTCGGCCCTGGGAGCAGTCATTTCTCCGAGAAATGACTCTTGGGTCCAAAAACCACACAGGAAGGTGAAGAGCAAAGTGTAAGGTGTGCTCATTGCTTCTGGGGTAGCTTGGTTTCAAGGGACGGAACCAGGATTTATTTCCCTACACATATCCCATCAATACACACATAAACATGCATACACATGTATCTCAGAAATCAGGAGTCTCCCTCTATAGTTCCAATCACAGACCTTCCCTCCTAGGTCTCTATCTTCGCCCTGGCTGTGTTTATAACTCTTCTCTCACGGTGAGAACCCCGGCTCCCAACATTGACATAGTCATTTGCTCAGTGCTATAAAACATCTAAAATAATTTCAGCCTGACTTTGCCTGTTGCATTACAAGAACCAGCCTAATAAAAAGAGTTAAGCATTTTACTGCTCTCCCTAACCCTCGTTCTACTAAAGTCGGACAGAGGGTGGTATAATGGTTGTTCATAAATTACTTGGATTCGTTTTTTTTTTTTTTTTTTCTTTTCTTTTCACTGTCATTATTTGCTTAAAATACAGTTTGGTTTAATTTTTTTTTTTTCAGTTTACTTTGAGTCTTACTATTTTTCTCCCTTCCCATACTTGTTGGTTTAATTTGTTTTTGAATATACAGTTTAAATAAATATTTAACATACTGCCAGAAATCAAAATCATACAACCAAGTATGCATGAAAGTGTTATTATTCCCTCTCATACCTCTTCCACCTTGTTCCTCACCTACCCCTATTAGGTGACTCCCTTAGTTCCACTTCTTTGTTTTCTGAATTTTTTATTTCTCCTATATATTTTTTGAAGATATGCAGCATATATAATTTTCTCATTTTTTCCTTTCTTCACAAAAGCTGACACACTTCATGCTTATATATGTGCTTATTTGCACTATGCTTGCTTTACGTAATATAGTTTGGAAAACATTGTCATTTCATTTAGATCTGCTTTGTACTTCATTTTGTGTGTCTACCATAGTTTATACCAACCAATCTCTTCTGTTTGGACATTTAGGTAGTTTCCAGTAGTTTGCAATTACAGTAATGCTGCAGTGAGTAGACTTGTGCATATAAATGTTGAAGTTTACAGAAAGCCCAAAGCTTTTACGGAGAAAGCTTTATCAAAGTTATCAAACGGGGTCTGCAGGCCAATAGAAGATGTGTGCACAGGGGGGTGCTGCATATAAATGGGCAGCAGCCTCTTGAGGTAGCCAGTGATGGGCATTCCCCCCACAGCTTCTGATGGGACCTCCCCCCCAGGACGGGGATGCTTTGGAATCTCGGGATCTCCCAGCGCTCCGAAGTACAGCACTATCAAGAAGGACCAATTTCCTTGAGCCTGGGAGACTTTGCAGGCTTCTGTGCAGCGTCTCACATTCATTCAGCAAGCATCTGTGTCTTTTCACAGAGAGCCCACCCTGATCCCTGAGTCCTGCGCCTACAGTGAACTTGGCTCATAGGGTAGACCCTTCTCAGGTACCTCTGCCTCCAGCCCAAGCGAAAGGCCTGCAGGTTCCTAGCATCACCTTTTCCCTGAACCGCCATGGTTTGAGTGTGCAGACCCTTGTCTCCCGAGGCCTTGATGATTTTTATAGGCCCTTACCTGTGCCCAGTACAGACGTGTTGCCTAATTTCCCTGTTGGCTGGTTCTGCCCTTCCCGACAAAAATCAATCCTCCACGAACAAAGCTTCCTCCTCAATGTGTCACTAAATATGTCTCAGCTCCTTCCCCTCCCTCCTCTGCCCCCTCAGCTTACCTCAACACCACCCCCCAACCCCACTCACATTCTCTGAAAGGCTGGAATCATTCCCTGACAGTGGGGGCTGCCAAGGAAAGGGGAAAAGGTTTTTTAAATGGAGTCATTTCGAAGCTCTCCTGCTCAGTTGCTTGCTGGGTAACCGTGTGCATTAAACCTCCCGGCACCATTCTAGAAGGTGGGGGTGGGGGTGTGTGGGTCTGAAGCCCTTTCCTCTCCAGACTCCTGTGCGCAGCCCAGCAGCTGGGGGTCAGGCCTACTAAGCACACTTTCGGGAGACTGGACGCCAGGACTGCAAGGTGGTGGGGTGCGCAGGACTCAGGAGGCAGCGGGACCAGCTTTTCCTTGGCAGCACTCCCCACACCTCAAAGCTCCGATGACATCGCCCCTCGTCTGTCCTATAGCACAACTACCTCCAGGAACGGGGAGGGGTGCGTGTTGGCCCCAGGAAGTCAGGCAGCGAGCGACAAGACACGCACTGGGGAGAAAGGAAGGCAGGAGCCTGGAGCTCCTCACAGGGTTAACACAGCCAGGCGCACACAAAGGATGGATGAGAGTGAGGCGATCCGAGAAAAGGGGTGCAAGGGGGGGGGACACCTTCCACCCTTTCTTTTGGCGTCAGGGGGTACATTTACATTTCAGAGTAAACCGAGCTACACATGAGGGTAGCTGGGAGTGTGTCCCTCCTTAGGCAGCTGATGGAAGACCCTCCCAACGCCTTTGATGCGGGATGCACTTTCCAGCACGTTTTTAAACGTGCAACTGTGGCGAGCGCAGCCTGGGAACCCCAGCGGAGCCTCAGAGCTGTGGCAGGGGGTGAGAGGGAAAACCTTGCCTGGAGCTCGCCGGGCCTGGAACGGAGCAGCACCAAGCAAAACCCGGAGTGGATCTTGGGAGGCGAAGCGGCAGTGCTTGTCCCTTAACACAAACTCATTGCCAGGCAGGCCCACCATTTGAACGCACCACCCCGAGGGCTTGCCAGTGGTGGGAACCTAGGAGGGGCCTAACATGCTGTTCGGAATAATTCAGGAGGGGGAATATTCTTCCTGCTTGGTAGTGTGAAATCACTTATTTATGGCTTCCTTTCAGGCCCCGGTTTGCAGATAATCCCCCTTTCTAAGCAGCCGAACTCATGAATGTTGATCTTGCAAATCAAGCTGACACTAGCAGCTTTTGTCCACCGGGGCATACATCAAGGCCTGCCTTCTCCCCAGCACGTTTCCCCTCTCATCGGAATGCGGGTCCCAGCCTCCTGGGTCCCTGAAAGGCGCGCTCCGCCCCAAAGCGACCTGAGGTCTCCGGCAACAATTGAGGGGCTTGTCTGCCAAGTGCCTGCCAAGCGCGCTCGGGGGGCCCAACTTGGAGCGTCCTGTTCAGGGACCCAAGAGGAGTCCTCAAAAAAAATGGCCGCGGCAGGAGGAGGTCAAAGCTTTGGGGGGGGGGGGACATTTGTCCTTAAACACACATGCCAGCCTAGCCCTGACAAACCACACCCCGCCTCTCCCAGAAAGGAAGCAATGAAACAATGACATTTATGTGACAAGAGGACTGAGACGAGGCAAAGCCAGCCAGGATGTATGGATCTGAAAGAATGAGATCAGATGGAGGGGCGCAGATGTCAGCTACATCCGCAGAAGCCGTCAATAAACGAGCCTTTGCTCAAAGCAAGGCGGGTCTTGAGGCTTTAGAGTAGGAACGGTGATGGCTGCGGGACATGGCGCGACAGAATGCTCTTTATAAAATGCAGGTTCATTAGCATTCATAAAAGTACTCTAGGCTCCAGGGAAGTAGGTGCTAACTGCAGACCAGATATATATTTGAGTGTTTTATGATCAATGTGGCTGCTGAATGAACTAAGAACACAGGCACCCACACCCTCACTCTTAGGAATCCAGATTCATGAATAAAGATATTCGTGCTTAATTTAAACGTTATTATGATGCAGTTTCCAAACTGGTCTCTTAGAGCTAAGGCAACTCATTGTGCTTCATAAATGCCTGGTTTCCCCGCGTGATTTCTCGCCATTGGGTGAGAGCCTTTCAGAGCTCAGGCAGGGCTGCAGGAAAGGTGTGTTAATGCATATCGTTTTGGGGGGGGGGTTGGGTTTTTTCTTTTTAAATGATTTTGATTGCTTGATAGAGAATGAATAACGGGGGCTCAGGATTCTTCCTGGCATGGTAATATTTCCTGCCTCCCTCCCCACCCAGTTCCCCGAATTTACAAATCTCCCCCATTCAGTGAAATGAAGCCCCCAGTTGGGGATCTGTAGAAAAGCCCTCTGCCTTGAGGTGCCAGCAAACACGAACACGGCTTCTTGGCATTTCTTAACCAACTTTGACCACTTTTCTGTTACTTGGACCGCCATAGCGGGTACAAGAGAGGAAACCATAAAGGGTGGTTGAAGTTGGGTTTTGCGTAGAGGAAGAGGGGTGCTCAGAGTGGCCGTTTCTCAGAAGGGAGAGCATGAGTTCGGGCACTGTCAGTGGGAAGAATCTTTCCTCTAGGCACTGGTTAGCATTTTCACATCACTTTCGCTCTCCAATCCTTGAGTCCAGCGGTCAACAGAATGAAACAAATTAACTGCTTTGTGGGGAGAATTCGAGGAACAATTCTATTATCATCGAAGAAACGAATCAATCTTGTCTTTGCTGAGGGTTCTTCGCTGCGTACTTTCTTGGATCTGGTGGTTTGCAGTCCTTGGCTTTAGCAGTGTCCAGCTCGTGGCAGGCGTCAGTGGTTGTCATCTGCAGGTTCTCCTTCTATTCTGTCCCCCTGACTCCATGTGGCTCTGATGGGGCAGGTCACATGACCATTAGGGCACATGGCCAGACCCGTTCTATCCTGTCTTCTGAGGACTGGGATCTCCAGGCGGAGACCCAGAGCGGAGGAAATTGAGCATGGTGTCTGATGAGCATGCCCAATGGAAAGGGTCCCTCAGGTCCTGATCGCTGGAGCTCTTCTGTTGCTGGTACCTTCCAAAGTCTACTGTTGAGGTCTTCATTCTGGGACTGCTGCACCTCTCCTGCAATATACCGATGTAAAAGTCATAAGGAAAACAGCAAGTTTGGAGACCAGTTGCTTTTTCATGAAATATACACCCAGAAAAGCATATAAAAATGGATTACAAATAACTATAAAGTGACCACCCCCGTATGTGATTGCCACCTAGGTCAAGCCATAGGATATTACTCCTCTGCTTGAATTCCTCACCTCTCCCACTGCCTGCCCCTCCTTGATGATAACCACCTTGCTCGTCCCTAACCGCTCTGCTGATGTTCGTGATAATCATTCGTTGGTTTCATTTCATTGCTTTATTGTCTGTATGTGCATTCCTATGCATTATCGCTTAATTTGGTCTGTTTTTGAAATTTACATGAAAGGAGTCGTTTTGTCTTTGCTGACCATCATGTTGGTGCGAGCGCCCCAGGTTGTCATGCAGAGAAATTGTCAGTTCCATTACCACATGGTAATACCTTCGTGAACATACAATTATCCATTCTCTCCCTGATGAACTTTTGCATTCTTTCCGTGGGGACTCTCACAGTGCTGCTCTGAGCATCGTTGTGTCTTCCGACAACACGTGAGCACATTTCTCAGGAGGAAATTCCCGGGAGTGGAATTGCTGGGTCATAGGTTGAGTGTATCTTCATCTCTACTAGGTAATTCTTTCCAGAGTCATTGAACTGGTTTTGCATTCCCACCATCACTAGACCAGAGACCCCCTCATCCTGCATCTCTCCCAAACTTAGTATTTTCAGCTTTTTCAACATTGTCCATCTAGTGTGGCTGTATTTTTATTACAATTCCCTGATGACTGATGAGGGGTGCCTCTTTCCCAATCTTCACTGGCCGCTTCGTTTTCAAAAACTAATTACTATTTCACATACACATGCGGGTACACACACATATGTATAAGTGGGTATATGAATGGTTCACATTCCTGCAAGTGATCAAAATAGTATCAAGTTTTAGGTTTCTAGTCAACCATCAAATTCAAGGCAAATTGTCATTTTTCTGGCATCCAGCTTTTCTTACAGAACGCATTTGTTTAGCTTTACCTCAAGAGACCTCATTTTTTTAAATTTGAGGAGCTAGTCGGAAAGTCTTACTCTTGAAATGATTTCCTTTGAATTTTCATTTGAAGATCTCACTTGACTAAAACCTGATATTAATCCCCGCTCTTGGTAATGACTATTAACTTGATGTCTACTAAACAGTACCCATTTAAACCATAGATGCTAGCATAAAACTGAACGACTATCCTGTTATTCCTTGACTTGGTGGATCTGGATGTCCATTCACATCCAAAAGAGGCAGTTTGCGTCTGTTATTTTATAACAAAAATGGAGTATCCCTCAGCCCTTCCCGGGTACAACCAAAGATACCTTTACACAACTGTATGTAGATATTCAGCAAACTTCCTTCTTTCTCTTCACTCACCAGCAGTTTTGTTCTCTACTCTCCTTCTCCTTGATCGATAAGAGAAAGGAGGGAATGTAAGACCAAGGGGTAATAAGAAACTTCTGAGTGCTGAATTCTTGGGCTGTGGTTTGGGATTGTGTCCTAGCCCCAGAGACCATCTAGAACAGGGATAACAAATAGGTTTCACGCCATACATCAACTCCAATGGACTACACTAGTGGTCGGAAGAAAGTCCAAGTCACACCTGGGCTCTGTGGGGAGGAATATCATGAGAGTTGAGTCATCTCTGCTATAGTTTAGGGTGGAAAGAGGCCGGACTTGACTTACATCACCTGTGGTACAGAGCAGTGGTTCCCCAACCTTGGCTATCTTTTAGACTCATCTGGAGAGGGGGGTTTACATGAACGAGCCCGTGTCCCATCTAAGACCAACTCTGGGAGTGGCCCAGGCATCAGTATCTTTAAACTCCCAGGAAGGTTCCAGTGTACAGCCAAGTTTGAGAACCGTGGATCTATAGGAGTGTTTCATAATGTCTTTTTTTTTTTTTTTCCCAATCATCACCCCCAACAGAAGGTGGCGATTATCTTTTTAAGATGATTTTTCTTTTCCTAATTGCTCTCCAAGAAAATGTTAATACAAGCGATATTTGTGTTTGTGTCCTGGATGTGTATCTGTGCTTTACACATAAAAAGAGTAAGATTTTGTCACCCCTCCCACCCCAAGAACCGGTTTTTGCCTCCTTGATGGCACTGTTGGCTCTGTCCAGAATGCGTGATCTTGAGAATCAGAATTTGCTTTTCGAGAATTCTTTGTAATGAGAAAAGCATGACTTGGTGCCCTTCGAGATTTGGGGGTGTATCTTTACTCTGCGCCCACAAAAAAGCCCTGGAAGCAAAGTAGCGGAGGTACGAAATCACGCGTGGAGGCCACTGATCCACTTGGCTATGCTGTTAATAGTTTTCAGAAATAATTAAGCGATGCTGTTAATTGAGCAGGGTGCTATCAGATGTGATGATCTCCTGCTGCTAGATAAGTACTGAGAAGTGAGAATGTTTACTTCTCTAGCAGGAGAAACGGCTTCTAGAGTAAATAAATCCCAATAACACAGTGATCATTTCCATTTTCCATTATTACCAAAACTGATATTTCTTCGGATGGAGTTTTGTGCCTTCTAGAGCTGTCTGATCACTTTACTATTATTCACCCGCTTAATAAAAGTCTTAGCCTGAGTTTTGAACCTAGGGGCATTTACTCATCTGTAACCTATGTTGGTCTTTATCATTAGGGATTTTCACCTTTACAACGGAAAAAAACGTGTTTCCAAACACAAATTGAAGGACGTATGAGTAAGCTAAGGGACACAAACTGAGAGCCAGGGACAGCCACCTTACTCTCTTCCGTTTCCTTAAGTGCCCTCCCCGGGGCAGCTGACCCTGAGTCAGCTCTGGCACTGGGCCACGTCATTTAATCCCTCTGGACCTTGTGTCATCTCCGTTCTAAAGAATAAACACACACACGCTTCTCTGTGTGAAGCTAGTTCATGAAAGTTGACGAGTGCTACGCGGCTGAAGGGAAGCAGCGATCCCGTGCTCTTTAGCCAATGTTTCTTAGTCACCTGTGTTCCCGTCCCTAACCTTAACCTCTGAGCCTAAAGATGAGTAAGACAATGACTCCGCCCTCAATGAGCTCACATGCAGCCTTCCTGTTTTCCTGGCCTGTGGATTCTTATTCCCAGAAAAGACGTAGGCAAGCCATCCGCTGGGAAGCCAGTCCACCACTCATGCATGCCGAGTATTGTAGGTAACAGAGGGCTTTGGGGCGGGCGGAGAGCTGCCCTTCCCGTTTCCGATGCACTGGCGTATTCTCAGGGCTGTGGAGGGTGAGCAGGCTTCAGTCTCATCACCACGTCTCTGCTGGGTCCCAGTCAGACACACCATGGTGACCAGGGCTGGGCCTTGAGTAGAGTGCTGCCCCTCCAGGGCAGGTGCCTGTGGGCTCCTTAGGGGTCCCCGAGTCCCTAGCTCGCTGCTCCCAACTACCCGCTGCTGTCGGAGAGAAATGCTGTGTTGGGTATTGAACAGATAGATGGTGAGACAGGGGGATCAGCAGACCTGGGGTCACCTTACTGCCAGGGCCATTCCTTAACAATTGTATCGTCTTAAACCCTCGTCTGAAATGACCTGTCTGAAACGTCATTCCAGACAGACTCTGGGCTGTCTCCAGTCGATCTGGCCACAATCCAGAGGAGCAGGACCGGCACTTCCCTTCCTAACGTCCGCGGCGTTTCCTAGCTCTCCTGCTCTCACCCCTTCCTTCTTCTCTCAGAAGCCCCATGCCAGTGGCCTTGAGGACTCCAGTGTAGGGACACAGAGAGATTAAATGACAAGGCATTAAGCCGAACCTACCGTCAGAACACCCCCGGGCCCAAGAGAGCTGCTGACGTCCCAGCTTCTGGGACAGTGACCAGCCCCTGCCGCGGAGGGGAGAGAGCCCCTCGGGCCCAGCCGGGGCTCAGCGCACGCATCTGGGAGCCTGGGGATGGACAGCCAGATTCAGGAAGGGGGGCAGCTGAAAGAGTGGCTTGATAAGGAGCCACACAAGTCCCTGAGCCCCAGAGTAAATGGAGTTTGCTTCCGAGGCCCTGGGCAGGGAATTCCTATGAGGCCCGCCCCCTGCCTTAAAGAGGCACGTTGAGCTGCCTGCAATTAACAAGCCAAATCATTGTGCGGCTGGCTCTGGATAGAAGCCACGCATTTCCGTACCTGTCAGTGGCAGGTCTCTCCCTCCCCAGTCCATCTGGGGCAGCTCTTCAAGCCTCGTCCCAGCTGGCTAGAGATGGAGCCTAGAGTCCCAGGGAGCCAGAGCCTTGGGAATCAGAGCCTTGCTGCTGGCAGGAAGACCAGGACATTTAGAATTTTTTTTTTTTTTTTTTAAACTCCATGCTTCAGCACCAGCCGCCTGTTTGCTACTCTCAAGGCCTCATTAAAGCTCAGCTTGTCTTAATTGGGCGCTAGCGCCAGCTCCTCATGGCTCAGGACAAGAAGCTTGTGGCGCGCTTGTCACAGTTGTTTCAATTTAACTTATTTTATGTTCTTGAGGGCGTCGAGCAAATCTCACAGGGTCCCCCCGGAAAGGACGCTGACCTGGCAACTTCAAGGGAGCTCTGGGAGTCTTCAGATGAGAGTAACTGGCCCACGTGTCCTCTACGTTTGGCTTTTCAGAGATCCCAGGGCATTAGGTGCAGGTCTGGAAAGGGCAGCGGCTTCCTCTCCTGATTTAAGCATCAGTATCACGTTTTTATAACTTAGATAAATCTGGCACAATCTTTACTGCACTTAACGTTGGCTATTGACCTAACACACTCTCATAAATTTTTTTAGGAGATAAAAACCTGGCAATGTCGCGAGTGCCTACGGCAGGTATCAGGAATGCAGGAGAGCCGCTATCTTCCCCTCCCTTCACCTCTCCCCCTCATTTGGGGCACTGCCCGCCCCCCTCCCGCTCTTTTGCATAATGCTAGGGCTCCCCGCTAACCTTCCTCCGCGTCCTCAGGACTGGTCTCTGCCTTCTCCCGCTGGGGACAGGGACAGTCGTGCCCTGTCCCCAACCCCTACCCCTCGTCTCAAATAACAGTAGAGGCTGCAGTATTAGCCCCCGAGTTTTATAATGTTTACTTCCGGTGGTTGAAAAACGGTTTTCTAAGTGCTTGCCCGAAAGGTAACCTTGCTCCGCGCCTCTGAATGTACTGGAATTTACGGAAACTGCCCCGTTAATCGCGACGTGTCTTCTCCGGACATTCCCGGTGGTGGCCTGCAGTTACCGTGAGACGTGTCTGAACACAGCTGGGCATCCGAGTGTGGAGCCTTTGGATAGAGATGGTGATTCCAGCAACGGTTTCCACCCTGCATTTTTCAGTCGGTCGGAATATTTTAATAAATGTTAATAGGAGTTTCTTGAAGCAAAGTGTCCCGTGGTCCAGTCGGTCTGGGAGCCCCCAAAATAACAAATGTCCTGCTTGGAGATTTCTTTCGATATCATCAATTATCACAGTCAAGACTCGGAGAAACCCCACAGCAAAGTAAAGCATCCCTTACCTAGCATTTTTCCGAACACATTTGATCCCAGGACATTTTTTACCCTAAGAAAACAGCATTGTAGGGGTCGAAGAGTAGGACACTCAAACTAAGAAGATGTCAGTAACTGGGCATAGAGGGAAGTAAAGCTTGTTCATTGGAGCTCGGCTCTAGAGTGGGCGAGGGTGTCCTGGGCCTGCCCTCGAAGGGTGAGCGTTTATTGGCTCTGCATCGGCACCGGCCTTAATCCCTTACCTGAGCAGAGCCGTGTTCATTTTAATCCTGAGGACAGCCACACAGGTCGGCCCTGCACACACCCACCTTTTAACTAAGGAACACAGGGATTAAGTAATCGTCTCAAGGTCACACAGCCTTTAATGAGCGGAGGAACAGATCCCATCTTGGAGTCCGGGTCTGCCTGTCACCAAGATCCATGTCCTTCGCTTGAAAGCTAAACCGCTTCCCGGTGGCAGTTTCGTGTCCTTGGGCTGCCTCGGCGGAGATTGGAATAAGGACTAGTGTGGGTCAGGAAAGCAGAGCTCGTGTCCAGGATGCTCTGGAATTGCATGTCCGCTGATGGGCCAGACTGGACTCGGCCAGTATCTCCAGGGATGGAGGCCAGGCCGAGATTCAGGGCCATCTTCCCTGCCTTTCCGTCTTGAGCTGTCGCTGCCGTTGTTCTTCCAGTCGGGGCAGAAGCAGCATTCCCAGCTGTGAGCCTCGGAAGGAAGACTTGTGTTCCTTCGGCGTTACTGTGGGCCAGGAACTGAGCTCCCCGGTGTTTGTAAGTGTGGCCCTGTGGTCGGCAGCACTGGCTTCCTCTGGGCCCTTGAGAGAAAGCCAGACTTTTGGACCCTACTTCAGGCCTCACCAATCAGAATCTCTGAGGATAAGGCCCAAGAAACTGTTTTAAAAAGTCCTGCAGAGGATTCTTCAACATACACAAGCCTAAAACCGTCATTTTAGAGATGATAAAACCACGTCCTGGGGTAGAGAGTTGAAGTGCTTTACTAAGTTCCTACAAGTATTAGTTGAGTCAAGTGGAGTAGATGCCTCGGTTTTACCAGCCTAACTTCCACAGTGCCTTCTTTTGCTAACAATCCCTAGATTGTCCTCGGCGTGTCCTGCCCCATCCTCTTATGCACGTGCTTTGGATGGAGCGGACTCCATGCCTCCAGACTTCGAGGGGGTGCCAGGCCCAGTCTGGTCAATGGCGAACCGCCGGCCTGGCCACAGGTGCTTGGCTCGGAGATGGGCATATTACTCGAGCCAAGCCAAAGAGACTGGCTAATGGGAATTTTACTCAGGAATCTTAGGAAAGAGAATCTTTCTTTCCACTGGGATTGATGGTGACAAGGATGAGGTATGCGTGACCCGTGTACCATGAAGGCCACCGGAGTAGAAGTCTCACCAGAAAGGTGCCAGCTGGCTTCATTTGCCCTACTCTGGCCCCCCAATCCTCGGTCTGGACCATCAGCTGGATTCCAGTTAACCCAGGCACCTGCTTGCTTACACAGCTCTCAGAGAAGGTTGTTCGCGAGTATTTTGTGATGTCAGCCTTGCTCATAAGGTGACCCCTCACCCCGGCTTGAGAATTACAGGGAGTTTACTAAACGTGGCCATCGTCATTGAGCGCTACACATCAAAACGCAGACTCTGATGGGAATCTTTCAGTCCTTCTGAGCAAAGGAGTAGTCATCATTCTTAACCACCGAGGCCAAGGCGACAAGTTCTGGTCTGGACTCCCCCCTACTAAGTGGAAGTGTGGTTGATAGATATTGCTGTGGAATTCTCTTAAACGGTCCTAGAGAGGAAGCAATAGTTCAAGGCTTTTCTGTTAATCATTCTATATCCAGTAGTGTGCGAATCACAAAAGGACTTCTAGATGTCAAAATATCCTCACCTGGCAATGAAAAGCTTTCATGCTCTTTCATCCCCAATGAGGACACGGTCTGGACACGAGAGATGTTCTCCCCGCCATGCTATAAAACCGTAAGAATAACATTTCCGGAGCTTGATGTGCTAGATACTGTGCTCGAAGTTTGGTAATTGGCATCTTGTGAGCCTGCAAGGATCCCCAGGAGACGCTGGCTGTGGGAGCCACGGTCCCGTGGGCATCTGCTCTGTGCCAGACAGTTTTGTGCGGTAGACCTACATTAGCTCTCTCCGTCCCCGCATCTTCAAACCCTGGCGATCTAACACGGAGATCGATCACTATCTACGAGGTGAACAAAACTGGCAGGACGTGAGACAAATGATCAACCTCCTTCGGGTCCTCCCTCCAGGCTAACGAACTAAACTTCTGGGTTAGAATCCTCAGCGGTAAAATGGGGGCTAAAATCCGTCACCTGCAAAGTTTCTTTTGGCTCCATGGTTAATAGATAGAATACGAATTTTTTAATGTGCTTTCTTCTCTGCCTCCAAAGCAGCGGGACCCCTGGGGTTCCTCTGTAAGAGCGTTTCAGAAGTGGCGACTTGGTTGGAAGATGAAGTTAGGAAACTTGAAACTCCAATTACATGGCTATGTTTATTTGGATTATATGCTCACTCAATGTAGATTTTAGAAGCCAGAGGTTAACAGAAATTATTTTAATGCCGTCTCCCTAAAGCTACCCCTGGGTGTCTCTAGACATGGCCGTGAGAACACCCATTGTTTTGTTTTTGGGGGTGGGGGAAGGGAAGACGTTCCTGCTCTTGGAAAACCTTCTTTGGATTTCGTCTGATACTGAGCAATTTTGCTCTCCTTTTTCGGAGGTCATCTCGTTGTCCAAATAAGCCCCAAAAGATCCTGACAGCGGGTCTATACATAACCAAGGAGGTACCTTGCTTCAGCTCTGGATCAAAATCATTTAGCTAAAGGTATTTTCTATTTGTAATAAGATTTTAGACTTTATTTTAATCAGCAGGATTTTCCTTCAAGGGCAATCTCAGATCTCTTATGAAGGTCATGTTACTTTTCCCCTATCAGGTCTTGGGAGAGAAAATAGAATTCTCAGGGAAAAGCAGTCACTTAAGATAACAATTGATTGGGGGACGCCTGGGTGGTGCAGTCAGTCAAGGTTCCGACTCTTGGTTTTGGCTCAGGTCCCGATTTCAGGGTGGATGAGATCGGTCCCCGTGTCAGGCTCCGTGCTCAGCACGGAGTCTGCTTAAGACTTTCTCTCTCTCTGCCCCTCCCCACTGCCTATGTGCATGTGTGCACTCTTTCCCTCTTTCTCTCTCTCAAATAAATAAATCTTTTAAAAGAAAAGATAGCAATTGATTGACTATTGCTCCGGATTTGGTTCACTAGGCTGAGCACCTTCTACGTGAACTGCAGAGGATATGAGAATGTAAGCCATGTGTGGTTTTTCAAATTTGGTGGTCGAAGTAAGGTAGAAGCCGTCACTATATTTTGGGCACGTTGTTTCAATACCTGCGGATACCACCATCTTCCTTATACTCTAGCGGCTCAAAATAATCCTTTGGTGGCAGTGTCAGTCCCTAGCAGACCTTCCAGTTCTTATTGCTGCCATTTCCCTAATACCTGTGGCATTAGAGTTCTTTGGACTCTTCTCTGAAACCACGAGCCTTCCCAGAGAAATGATAGAAAAAGGAAGAACTGGGCAGAAAAATGGCAAATGTCATTGATGTTAGTAAAGTTTCGAGTTTAGTGAAGAGGATGTTGGCCAGGGACTAATCACACTTACTACCCCTGGGTCTTTTGAATGTAGGTAAGTCACTGTCCTATATTTCTATAAACTCAGGGAAATCTGACCTGCCCTGCGTCCTGAGGAGAGATGTTAGAATTACAACATTTTGAGTATTCCGGGATATTAATTTTTCGTTTGGAGGGCAATAGAAAGACTAAATCTTCATCTGCTTCTGTATACGCACTTACTTGGGTTTGGTTTGTGCGCTCGCACGTCAGAGTCTCCCCAGAAGGTTCTAGTTGAGAGGGTTTTCCTGTGAAGGGATTGACCCAAAGGGGATCTCGAATTTCCTTGGTAATTCGTAAGAGAGACCGTTCGAATGGCCAAGTCCCCTAAAGGCAGGACTGGCGACAATCCATTCTAGATCCAAGCCCGCCAGTACTAGGGTCTCAGTGGCCGAGGGGCTCATGCACAGATTTTCGCATGGCCGTTCTCCCGTGAAGGAAACTCAGTATTGTCTCATTTTCTGCGTCCCTTATCGTGACTTCTCAGTTCTTTTCCCGCTTCCATTACACTTCCTCTGTCCCTGTCCGAACTTCCACTTACTAATGGTTCTCGTGCCCCAGGATGCTGACTTATTCAAAACTTTAGCTTCTTTGTGATCCCCACTCTCCCTAGTGACATTTCAGCTTCTGCTCTCATCGTGTTCTTTCCACATTTTTCAATTCAAATTTATGAATGAAAGAAAATTTAGTTGGGCCATCGAGTTGCTCTGTGGGTAGAACTTTTTCGTCCTAGGTCATTGTCTACCTGGCATATATCTTGATCTGGGATCAGATACCAACTCCAGGTTCAAGCACATTCATTCAGGTGGGAACATGGGACGGGGAGAGGGCTGGCTTCATATGGAACAGAATATGCGCTCTGGGTCTGCCTTGTACCTTAGCCTTTAACCTGGCCTGAGCTGGGCCACCAGAGGCATCAGGACCGAGTAGACTGCACAGGAGGGTGGCTAGTGCCTGTGCGGGGGTCGGAGGAACCCATTTAGAGAATGTAGAAATTCTGCTCAAAGCGGGGACCCTCCGTGTCATGAAATATGTGCCACGTGCTGGGAATAAAAGAATAAGACTCGGTCCTTCTCTAACAATATCAGTCATACTTCCTGAGGTTCAGACTGAAGAGTTAGAGGTGGTGATTGTAAACTACTCTTTTCCCAAAGTCTGATGGTGAAGAGGAGAGGAGCTCCACGGGATTGCAGTGCTTGCGGGGAGGATTAATTTCCAGTGTGTCTGACAACAAAGGATGGCTGAATATGTTAGTGGATGACAGAGCCCAATTGAGAAGGAGGTAAAATGAATGGTCTCCCCATGAGATGTGTTCAGACATTCACACATCGATTTATTGATTAATCCCATGCGCTTTATTACTTACTAGGCTTGGTAATAGGCTCTGGAACAAAATGATGCAAAAAAAAAAAAAAAAAAAATCCACTCTCCCATCCTCCCTGAACTCCTTCCCCTTAAACCACTCGGAGGGGTGCTTCTGCCTCGTGCTCACTTTCACTCAAAGCCAAGTTTTTCTAGTTCCATCACTGACTATTTTGTGGAAAGGTCAGAGGAACGGATTTTGCAAGATTTTCCACCTTGGGCGAAGCCTGAAAGAGCCTGGTGATTTGGCGCCCCCCAGGGGTACCCATTCAGCCCCATTCCTGCTCAGCGATGGATCCCTGCCCCTCAGGGGCCGAGTGAGGCTGGCAGTTAAACTGTCCAGACTTAATGACAGACTTTAGCACGTGCTCTGGACTTTTCTCATCATAAGGGGGCAGGCGGAGGGGAGGCTGCAGCCCTTAGAGCTCTCCTTGGTGTAGCCGTCGTTGTGAGTCTTACATTCCTGACGGGAGCGGAGACCTAATTCTGTGCTGCCCTAGTCCTGTGACAATGGACAAGTGACTTTATATTTCCTCATCCATGAAATGGGGCCAGTGATATCTAATCGAAATGCTTCTGTTAGAATGAAAATAGGCAGTGACTTAAAGACGCATTTCTAAATGACCCACAGAACTCACACAGACCCATGCTCTCGGCCCCCAACATCTGGAAGGTTCTTGGAGTTTCAGGGAGTGAGGAGAGTTGAAGACAAGCCACACCCACTTCTAGGAAGCCAGTCCTCATCCTGAGAACTGGAGCAGCTCTAGGAAGAGCAGAGTGACTCAGAACCGGGCGGTAATCTGGGGTCCCCATCGTCTATCAATCGCCAAAGTATGCTGATGGACCAGCCTCCTTTCCAGACAGCGGGTTCGGTTCCCACGGATCTCAACCCAGCCTGATACAATCAGATAAGGATGTAACGCTCTTACTGTTTTGTTTTTCTCTCAGTCTTTAATCATCGAGGGGAAGTCAGAAACTCACTGCCTTGGCAAAAAAGAAACCCCTGGCTTTGTAATCAGTCCCTCCCTGAAAATCAGGTCCCGGTGTTTGAAAAGACAATTTTCTCAAGAAAGAGGTTTTTTTTTTTTCCAAAGAAAATGCCCAAACTTGCTGGCATTTTCACAAGGATATTATTGATCACCCATGTCAATCCTAAAGCCCTGTTTGTCTTCCTTCTGCTATTTCTATTTGCAGTTACGTCTTATCAAAGTGGGGGGCTGGGGTGACGGTGACCTGTGTAAGGAAGAAACCAAACAGGCTTCAGAAGCCTTAAGCCTCCCTTGGGGGAATTAAATCATTGCTGAGCCGCAGGGCCACCTGGAGTGATATAACCTGTCTTCTCTTAGGCATAGATACCTTCCATCATAAAAATCATAGAGTATTAGAGCTAAAAGGAACTCAAGGGCTTTTGTCCATCCAGCCCCTTCAGTCCCTTCATTTACAGACGTGGAAACTTAGCACCAGGCAGGTGGTGTGATTGGCCCAGGGTCAGCCAGAAAGCGAAAGGATTAGAACTTGAACCCATGTTTGCTGACTCCCCGTGCATGAAGCCCTTTCCATCCCATTTTCTTAGCAGCTAGTTCTGGGTGATGTGTCGAGCTTTGTAGGAGGAAGGCAGAAGAAAGATCCCAGCCAGGGGCATCTACACAGAGGAGCTAGAGTTAGGGGAGGGGGATAGCCAGTGGAGGTGGGCGGGTAGCCCAGGGAAGTCAAGGAGACGCCCTTTTACTGCCCAGGGAAGGCGTGTCAGTCATCCGGGAAGAGCTCTCCAAGGTATGAATGGGCTCAGAGAGCCCAGAAGGAGGGAGACTGTCGCTTCAGGATGTCAGTTCTTGGAGGCTTTAAGATAAATTTCTGATCAATGACACTGCGGGAATCAGAAGAGAATAAGGACAGCGAACCTGTTTGTCTGGTTCAGTCCCGTGGCCCCAGCACCTGGTAGAGTCGTTCATTTATTCGTGACCTTTATGGGGAATGCACAATGGGCCAGGCTTACGCTAGGTGCTAGGGAGAAAACGAGGAGCAGAAGTGCCATTGGCTTAGTCCTTGTGGAGATCGTAGTTGAGTGGCAGAGGCAGAAAAAAAATTGTCATACAAATAAGTAAAATTATATGGTGATAAAACTATACATTTCTACGCATCATTTATATGTATGCATATGTATCGAAAAAGGGATAAGAGAATACATATTAAACTTAGAGTGGGAAGGGGTTTGCAGACTTCCTGCTTTAAGTGAATTATAGAAATTTTTATTTTTTAAATTTTTTTAAGAAGATTTTATTTATTTGAGAGAGAGAGAACAAACAGGCAGCAGTAGGCAGAGGCAGAGGGAGAAGCAGACTCCCCACTGTGTAGGGAGCCCGATGTGGGGCTTGGTCTCAGGATCGTGGGATCATGACCTGAGCCAAAGGCAGGTGCTTAACTGACTGGGCCACCCACGTGCCCTGAATTATAGGAATTTTTTAAAACAAAAATGTTCTCATGGCACAGAAATCAAAGTAGTGGTCATTACCCTTGGAAGGAGGGCTTCTAGGATGCCAGAATGATCTGTTTCTTGACCTTGAACATGCATGAAAAATTATGAAGCTGAATTTCAAGTATGACTTTACTGTTTGCGTTACTTTTCCATGAAAGGTTTACCCAAAGTGCATTCCTATCTTTTGATGTTAATATAAAATTGTTTAAGTTGCCACCATGTGAAATGCTACAAATATCCAGTACCATGAGCACATATCATAGGTCAGCAGTGGAGGCTCACCTTGGTAGGGGAATCAAGGAAAGCTTCCTGAGGATGTGAGTTTTGAACTGAGATCTCAAGGATGAACGGGAGGTTTTGTATACACAAGAGAGGGGTAGCATTACAATCAGGAGGAGCCGTTGTGTGCAAATGCACTGTGGCAGGAGGGAACCTGGTATAAATGAGGAAGTGAATCAACGTGGGTTAGAAGGGTAGAAAGTAAGAGAGATGATCTATGAGAAGAGGTTGGAGAAATAGGTAGGACCAGATCATGCAGTCTCCCGTTAGATCTGTATGTTACGAATTTTGATGTTGCTTTTGAGTACGGTGGTCAGCCACGGAAGTGTGTTGAGTAGAAGGTGCCGTGATCAGCCACGCATTTCAAAGTGATCTTTCTGGCCTCTGTCTAGAGGATGGATCAGAGTGGGCGGGCATGAGGAGGGAGAGCTTCTTAGTGGCTAATGTGTAGTAGATCGAGGTGTTGGTGATGGATGAGAAGGCAAAGCAAATTCAAGTGAAGAGACTCAAGAGGCATTCAACAGTAATATCATTAGGACTTAGTGACAAAGCATCAAGGATGATTCCCGGTGACTCCTGAGCGTGCTGGCATCAAGCTGGCATGCAGTAAATGTGTACCGCGTATTGTCGAAAATTGCAGGCGCTCCTGGCCTATGTGGTTGCAGTTTCAGATGATGCTTTGGAGCCTGGGTAGTGCTCGGATGTATTTGTCAGCTTTCACTTCACCCGAAGAACTCCTTTGGGAAATCTGGCATTGCTTTCATTCTGGAATGTTCTACCATGTAGGTTAATAGGATTTTTGTCAGAGACTAAGCCCACATTCAATGAGAATACAAAGCTGCGGAATGAAACCACACCTCTTAGTTTTATTTCTGTTCTTGTTGGCGCTCTTAGCTCCCATTTTGACATCAAATTAGAAGCCAAGCAGCCTGTGGCTGATGGGATTCTCAGGATGCGAAAGAGAAGCTGGGTGAGAATGTTTCCAGGAGCTCATGGGAAGCTTAGTGTTCCAGAGAGCTGGACTATGGGGAAGGAGCCAGAATGGGGCCACAAGCCTGCAGGGGGTGTGACCGTAGTTGTGGTGAGAAGACATGGTGGCAGGGTGAGTGGTTGAAGAGAGTGGACAGGTGTAAGCTACATGTCCCCAACTTCTCTAGCCTTTGAGGTCACCCTTCCTCCCTTGTAATCCCCCAGGGGCATGAATCTGATGCCTCATCTCACTTGACCTCTGAAAGTCCAATTTCCCCCCTAAATTCTTTACTCTGTATTTCTGGGACTCTGTGATAATGAACCCCAATACCCCACACCTGCCATTTGTTGCCAAAGCCTCGGCTATTCTGGGACCTCTGCTACAGGTTAACATTATACAAGGTCAAGGACTGCCATCCACGTGGCAGTGGGTGGGAACTGTTCCCACCACCTGAACTCAAGTAGTGCTCAGCTACGTGGCCATGTCAGTACCCCTTTCCCAAGCCTACATCTTCATTCTTAACACATTCCTTCTCCCTCCAAAGCACAGAAAATAGTGCGCTCTAATGTTTCGAAGGATCTACTGAACGCTAATGAATGACTGGAGGAATCACAGGGGAAAGGAAATCTTCAAATGAGACATAAGATGTGATAGGTCTGGGGTCTTTGTGTCCGGATTGTGGGCCAGGCCTTTCTCTCTCTGCTTAGAGCTAGGCAGACTACCGTGTTGCAGAGGTTAGCCCTTCTTCGCCTTCCTCCAGTGGGAGTGCCTTAGCTATGTCTCTCCCGCCCAGAGTCCAAATCTCTGAGCTCTGCAGGTAGAGGAATAAAAAGGAAGGAGACTTTTGGTTTCTGGTTCAGCCTGTAAGGAGCTTGGAAGTCACAGCTCTATCCTAACAAGCGAAAAGCTGAAATATCAACAACTCTACTTCTATCTGGGAGAGAAGGGTGGTCACGGGGAAAATTGCCGCCTCCAGACTGGAGAGATGGACGAGGAGGCACGGAGAACTACAATGTAGAGACGTTGGGGCATAGGGCATTCCTTGGCCTAGGGAAACCTGGACTGTAGTAGAAAAATTGCCAGAGGCTCAGGGTAGACAAGTCTGAGAGTCAAAAACCTCCGGGGAGATCCAGTCATAGGCCGGTTCCCACACTTTTGTGAGTTTAACCTCCAGGACCTTGAACAGACTGTCACAGTGAGGATCAGAGAAAAACTATCTCATGCTTCTGGCAGGGGAGGGAAAAGAAGCCATCTTTTAAATATAGCATAGCATTCTGTTCTTCTTAATAAGGCCGGCCCTCAGGAGAAACTAACCAGAGCCTAACCTGCTAGAGTTTTTATCAAAGCCTAATTTACCGGGGAGAAGGGAAATACCCAAGTCCATGACGCACCATGAGTAGCCATCCTGTCCCACTCAGGGGTTGGAGGGGGTTACTGGGGTGCTGTCATGAAGTTCATGGTCCAGAGGGACAGGCTCAGTAAAAGAGGATTAATCAAATGCCTTTTCTCCCCTTACACCTTACCCCCCCATCACTGAAACTCTCTATAAAGCAGCTCCTTTTACCTCGTGGGTCATGTCTGGCTGTCCAGCTACTAAAAGGCAGAAACACAGTTTGAAAAGAGAGCAAGCATCAGAGACAGGCCCAGATAGACCAGAATGTTGGAATTCTCAGACCGGGAACTTAAAACAACTATGAGTACTATCCTGAGGGCTCTAATGGGTAAAGTGTAGACAGCATGCATGAGCAGCTGGGCAGTATGGCAGAGAGATGGAAATTCTAAGAAAAAAATGGAAAAGAAGGGCTAATAATAAAAAACCCTAACAGAAATGAAGAATTCCTTTGGTGGGTTCAATAGTAGATTAGACACGGCCAGAAGAAGGAATCACTGAGTGTGAGTTTCTCAACACAAACTTCCCAACACACACAGAATATCCAAGAACTGTGGGACAATTAAAAAGGTGAAACACACATGTATTGGGAATACCAGAAAGGAGAAAGAGAGAAAGGAACGGAAGCAGGTTTTGAAGGAATAATAACGAAGAATTTGCCCAAGTTGACGTCAGACACTAAACCGCTGATACAGGAAACTCAGAGAACACCAAGTGGGATAAATGGAAACAACAACAAACACCTAAACATATTACAGTCGGACTGCAAAAGATGAAAGGTAAAGAAACATCTTGGAAAAAGCCAGATTAAAAAAAAAAAACCACACAAAAAAACCAACAACAACCACCTTACCTATAGAGGAACAAAGATAAGAATTACACCTGACTTCTCAGAAACATGCAAATGTTAAGAGGAAAAAGCCACCAACCTAGAATTCTATCCTTTGTGAAATTATCCTCAAAAGTGAAGGAGAGATAAAGACTTTCTCAGACAACCAGTAATTAAAGGAGTAGGGTTGCCTTGCAAGAAATGTTAAAAGAAGTTCCTTAGAGAAAAAGAAAATGATAGAGGTCAGAAACTTGGATCTACATAAAGGAAGAGGAGAAGAAGCAAAAGAAGGTAAAATAAAAACTTTTATTTTTCTCAATCTTAGTTGATCTAACCAGTAACAGATTGTTCAAAAATAATAATAACACTGTATTCAGCTGTTCATACACGTGTGTTGCAACATATATCACATATACAAATACCTGTGTGAGTATATAGTGTATATGTACTGATACATATATGAAGCGAGTGATAGCAATGATACGAGGGACAGGAAGTAGGAATTCAGATTATCTTGGTATTTTACAGTACTAACACTACCCACGAACCACTATAGTATATTTAAATGTGGACTTGGATTACTTGTAAATACATATTGCAAACTCTAGGGCAACTAATTTTAATTTTTACTTTTCTTATTTATTTATTTATATATTTATTTATTTACTTATTTTTAAATTCAATTAGCCAACACGTAGTACAGTATTTGTTTCAGATGCGGAGTTCAGTAATTCGTCAGTTGCGTATGACACGCCCTCCTTAATGCCCATCACCCCGTTACTCCATCCCCCCCAACCACTTCCCCTCCAGCAACCCTCAGTTTGTCTCCTATAGTATCCAGTCTCTCATGGTTTTTCTTCCTCTCTGATGAGTTCTCAGTTTTCCCTCCCTTCCCCTATGATTCTCTGTGCTGTTTCTTACATTCCACATATGAGTGAAGCCATAAGATAATTGTCTTTCTCTGATTGACTTATTTAACTTATTTAACTTATTTAACTTAGCATAATACCCCCCAGTATAAATGGTAGTATTCATCCTTTCTGATTGCTGAGTAATATTCCATTGTATATATACACCACGTCTTTATCCATCCATCTTCGATGGGCATCTCAGCTCTTTCCACAGTTTGGCTATTGTGGACATTTGTGCTATAAATATTGGGGTGGGGGGGCCCCTGGGTGGCTCAGTCATTAAGCGTCTGCCTTTGGCTCAGGTCATGATCCCAGGGTCCTGGGATTGAGCCCTACATCAGGCTCCCTGCTGGGCGGGGAGCCTGCTTCTCCCTCTCCCCCTCCTGCGTCTGTTCCCTTTCTCACTGTGTCTCTCTCTGTCAAATAAATAAGTAAAATCTTTTAAAAATACTGGGGTGCAGGGGCCCCTTCAGATCAATAAATTTGTATCTTTGGGGTAAATACCTAGTAGTGCAATTGCTGGGTTGTAGGGTAGCTTTATTTTTAACTTCTTGAGGAACCTCCATACTGTTTCCCAGAGTGGCTACACCAACTTGCATTCCCACCAACAGTGTAAGAAGGTTGCCCTTCCTCCATATCCTCGCCAACACTTGTTTCCTGTCTTAATAATTTTAGCCATTCTGACTGGTGGAAGGTGGTGTCTCATTGTGGTTTTGATTTGTATTTCCCTGATGCTGAGTGATGTGGAACATTTTTTCATGTGTCTGTTGGTCATTTGTATGTTTTCTTTGGAGAAATGTCTGCTCATGTCTTTTGCCCATTTCTTGACTGGATTATTTGTTCTTCGGGTGTTGAGTTTGATAAGTTCTTTATAGATTTTGGATATTAACCCTTTATCTGATATGTCATTTGCAAATATCTTCTCCCATTCCATAGGTTGCCTTTTAGTTTCGTTGTTGTGCAGAAGCTTTTTGTCTTGATGAAATCCCAATAGTTCATTTTTGCTTTTGTTGCCCTTGCCTTTGGACATGTGTCTAGCAAGTGCTGTGGCTGAGGTCAAAGAAGTTGCTCCCTGTGTTCTCTAGGATTATGATGGCTTCCTGTCTCACATTGAGGTCTTTCCTCCACTTTGAGTTTATCTTTGTGTATGGTGTAAGAAAATGGTCCAGTTTCATTCTTCTACATGTGGCTGTCTAATTTTCCCAAAACCATTTATTGAAAAGACTGTTTATGCTACCTATAGTGATCTATACATTCAATGCAATCCCTGTCAAAACACTATCAACATTTGTCACAGAGGTGGAACAAATAATCCTAAAATTTGTATGGAACCAGAAAAGACCCCGAATAGCCAGATAAATGTTGAAAAAGAAAACCAAAGCTGGGGGCATCCCCATGCTGGACTTCAAGCTATATTAGAAAGCTGTAATCACCAGAACAGCATGGTACTGTACATGTACGCAAAAGCTACAGCTAGCATCACATTTAATGGTGATAAACTCAAAACTTCCCCACTAAGATGAGGACTAAGCCCAGGAAGTCACCTTTCACTACTCCTTTCAACATCGTACTGGAAAGCTTACCTAATTCAATTAAAAAAAAAAAAATTGGGAAGGAAGAAATAAAACTGTATTTGTTTGCAAGTGATATGATTATCTATATAAAAAACCCAAAAGAATTGATAACCAAAAATGGAACTGATAAGCAGTTATAGCAAGGTTGTAGTATATAAAATTAATATACAAAAGTCAGTCCTTTTTCTGTGCACCAGCAATAAACAAATAGAATTTGAAATTAAAAACGAAGTACCATTTACATTTAACACCCCCCAAAATGAAATACTTGGGTATAAATCTAATAAAAATGTGTATAAGATCTATATTGAGCAGAACTTCACAACTCTGATGAAAGGAAATGGAAGAACCAAATAAATGGAGTGATATTCCATTTTCATGGATAGGAAGACTCAATATTATGAAGATGTCTGATTTTCTTAACTTGACCTATAGATTCAATGCAATCCCAATCAAAAGCTAGCAAGTTATTTTGTAGATATGGACAAGCTAATTCTAAAACTTAGAAGCAGAAGCAAAATAACCAGAGTAGCCAGCACAGTGTTGAAGGAAAGAGCAAAGTTGGTGAACTGACACTATCTGACCTCACGACTTATAATAAAGCTGCAGTAATCAAGACAGCATGGTTTTGGTGAAAGAATAGACAAACAGATACATAAAGCAGAATAAAGATCCCAGAAATGGATACACATAAATAATCAGCTAATCTTTAACATATGAGCAAAGCCATACAATTGGAGAAAAGATGATCTTTTGAACAAGTCATGCTGGAACAATTGGACATCCACATGCAAAAAAAAATAAATCTAGACACAAACCTTACACCCTTATAAAAATTAATGGATCATAAACCTAAATGTAGAATGCAAATCCATAAAACTCCTAGAAGATAACAAAGGGAGAAAATCTCGATAATCCTGGGTTTGGTGAGGTCTTTTTATAAACAAAACCAAGGACGTGATCCGTGAAAGAAATAATTGAGAAGGTGGGCTTCGTTAAAATTAAAATTTTCTGTTCTGTGGAAGACCATGCCAAGATATGGGAAGACCAGCCCAAGCCATAGACTGGGAGGAAATATTTACAAAAGACACTTCCAATAAAGGACCTGAAATACATGAAGAACTCTTAAATCTCAATAATCGGAAAACAACCTGATTAAAAATAGAAGACCGTAACAGACATGACACCAAAGAAGATAAACAGATGGCAAATAAGCAGATGAAAAGATGCTTCATATCATATGTCCTCAGGGAAATGCAACATAAACAACGAGATACTATTCCACGACTATTATAATGGCCAAAATCCACAACACTGCCAGCATCAAATGCTGACAAGGTATGGAATAATGGGAATTCTCATTCATCGCTAATGGGAATGCAAAATGGTATAGCCACTTTGGAAGACAGCTTAACATTTTCTTCTGAAACTAAACATATTCTTACTATGTGATCCAGCAATTGGGTTCCTGGGTGTTTACCCAAAGGAGTTGAAAACTTATGTCCATGCAGATGTTAATAGCTACTTCATTCATAGTTGCCAAAACTTGGAAGCAACTTAAATGTTCTTTAGTAGGTGAATGGATAAATAATCTGTGGCACATCCAGCACTTTATTCAGTGCTAAAAAAGAAATGAGCTGTCCAGCCATAAAAAGACAGGGATGAAACATAAACGCGTATTACTAAGTGAAACTGGCCAATCTGAAACAGTTCCATACTGTGTGATTCCAACTCTCTGCCTATGTGTTTTCCTGGAAAAAGTAAAACTCTAGAGAATAAAACGATCAATGGTTGCCAGGGGAAAGAGGGGAGCGAGGGAAGAATAGACAAAGCATGGAGGATTTCTAGGGCAGTGAAACCATTCTGTATGATGCTGTAATGGTGGGTACAGGCCATTATACACGTGTCAAAACCCATAGGATGTCCAACAGCAATGTAGACTATGGACTTTGGGTGATGATGATGTACCAGTGTAGGTTCATCAGTTAGAGCAAACATGGCACTCTGGTTGCAGATGGAGATAATGAGGAAGGCTGTGTGGGGGTAGGGCAGAGAGTATATGGGAAATCTCTGGATCCTCTGCTCAATTTTGCCGTGAACCCAAAACTCTAAAAAATCATCTATTTTTTTGTAAAGGAAAGCAAGTGTATTTCATAGCTTAGTTCTGCCCAGAGACAGCGAACAGTTTCCTCCAGTCTCAAACTGTGTCATCACGATGATTTGGGTTTTACAAGACTAAAAAGGCTCAACATGTGATCTTCCCCATCCTTTCCATTCCCTAGCAAAGTCCCCCCAGCCCCCACCCCAAAGATGAATTTAAGACTTGGCTTCTGGAAAAAAAGAGAGCCTGCTTTTAAAGTTGGAAAATAGTGGTTTCTCACCCTCCTCTGGTGATCAGGCTATTAAAGATAACTGGTGTGCTGATAGCTAGAGTATCCCATTCCCCAGCATGGGAACAGTATCTGGACGCCTGGAGGTGACTAGAGTAGGTGAGACCTAACCCGCTACAAGCCTCTTCCTCCAAGAGTCCTCATTGCAGAAAGAACCATCTGGATGACTCTTCTGTCCCCATTGGCCTCGTCCCCACTGGCGTTGGGACCCCAATACAGGTCACTGCCTATCACAGACAAAGCAAGAAACAGAGGCTGTCTGCTTCCCCTCTATAGCCCAGTAGTCAGTGCTAACTTTTTGTGGCTAGGGCCTTCTTCTCCCTTGATCATCCCCTTAAGACGTGATGCCTGACTCTTGCTACCCAGAACTCAAATGTGAAATGTCAAATTGATGACACACAAAATGGGGACGATCCGTAGAGTTCATTTAGTACACGAGAGAGAGGAAGCAGCATATCGAAGATTAACCCATATGATCAGAGACCGTTTATTCCATCCCCTGAATGTCTACATAGCACTTTACCCACTATGTTCCCACTGCGCTCTGAGGTCCTTTTTCAATCCTCGGATTCTTGAGGGTTCTAGATACGTGAATTGAAATAGTGCTAAGCATAACTGGTTTCTGAAAGACGTTCTAGAGGAGTCACTTCCTTAGCATGGTTTATCTTTGCTACGACTGAAATTTCCAGAAACTGGAAGGCTAGCATGTGTTATTCATTTGTTCAGATAACAAATACATCATCGGGCCTGGGTTCCAAACACTGGGCCACACCCTTGTAATTCCGAGCCTTCCTCCTGCAAGCTCTTGAATCGTGTTGTTGTAACTCCTAAAATCTACCCTTTGATACAGCATTTGGGCGAACATGCTTCTTTAATAATCAATAGCCGTGTTAAGGACGACTCCTGCCGAAGTGGGACTGTAAATGATCGCATTCGAGTCCCGGCCTTTTGAGTCCGTTCCATTTTTCCGCAGAGGAAAATGAACTTTTTTCCTCATCGACTTTGATCCCTCTTGCTATTTTTTCGAGTAAACATTGAGAGACTTTGCGAATCACGCATCCAGTCATCTCTGTCTGGTCTTGTGTGGTCATTCATTCCTCGGATGGGAGATGGATGGCCTGTGCGGCTCTCCTAATTCATGACACTGGACTGCCACCAGACTATAAATAATTAATGAAAGGAGACTTTGCCAGTGAGGGAAACTGTCAGGCCCATTAGATTGAAGTCCAGTTTCAGTTCCCTTCCTGTTAACTTTTCCTGAAGTTTTTACAATGTGGGAGCAATTTTTAGTAATGCAATAAAATGACACTTATTCAGATCGGCTTGGGGGGCGGGGTGGTGGGCTGTGGGAAGGGAGTCCAGTTAGAATCAATGAAGATATGGGTGTTTTGTTTTTTTTTTGAATTATGGATTATATTTTTTTCAAGAAACACCACGAATTAAGCTTAGCTACCAGAGGCTTTTCTGGTGGAATCGTTCTAGTATGAGACAGCTTGGTTGCAAAGAAGAGGAAATCCCTTTAGCTTAAGTAAGGGACATGGGTGAGTACCGCAAGTGCTCTTGGTCCCCCCGCCCCAATTCCTTAGCACTCTCTGATCCTTCCATCCTGATAGAATCTTACTGCTAGTCCACTGGAGGATGATCTCTGGCCGCGGGAGCGTGCGAGGTCCATGCCGGACGTGTTGCAAAGTTGACCGTCCTTACAGAGGAGCCTCAAACAGCGGCCAGCAGGAGTTGGGTAGTAAATATTTTAGCTTCTCACTGTTGTGGTAGGACAGCTCTGTGCCATATTCTACATATCTCTTAGAGGTCCCTGGTGGGATTGCGCCCACAGCATTAATGATGTTCATTAACCATTCATTAATGAACATTGCCTTGGCTCTCTTCCCCTCCTTGTTTTCATTCCCTACGCCCCTGCCTGTGCTTCCTGGGATCACCTTCTGCACTCAGATCTTCGTCTCAGGTCTACTGGTGGAAGAACCCAACCTACGATGGCAATGAAGGCGATGAGAGGCACGATAGACCACAAGAGATGATTTTATTGAACATACAAAGACTAGTCACCAAGGACAGCCACATAGATAAAGAAATCAACCCATCTGTACCCCATGTCAGTAGAGAAGGAAACTAAAATTCTCAGCACAGTGTAGATCTAGAATAGTTTAATGATAAACATTGCAATCTTTTCTAAATAGCCCCTTAAAAATGGGCTGCCATATGAGCCCAGGGCCTGCCTCATCTCCCCTGTCCTGGCAGAGTAGTGGAAGTTCTCTCCTCTACCAGAGCATCTGGAGGGCCTTTATCCCTGCTGATCATATGATCTGAGAACATTTCCTCGCTTTCCTTGGGCAGTGCAATTCATATGATTCACCAAGTGTTATTTTTCAAGTTATGAGTCTGGGGTCTTCATCTCCTCAAGTGGGTCCCCCTAGCTACTAAAACTGTGAAGTCTGGAATTCTTGGGTCTCTCCAGAGTCTGTCTGATCGCTTAGCCCTGAACCTCTGTGGGTATCTGCTCCTTTCTTCTACTTCCGATTCTGTGTTTGCTCAGTTTTTTGGTTCTGTCACTGACACAACTCCAGCAACACTGAAACGTGGTCTCTGTGTCTTTACTTAAATTCCCAAGAGAAAAAATGGGTTTGGCCCCAGTGCGCCTATGCATTCATCCAAATGGCCGTAGCCACTGGGAGAGCTTCCGGGGCTCACCCTTTCCCCCAAGGGGGGACAGGGGAGTAGATAAAAGGGAAGTTCTAAAGAAAGAGGGATGGGTTGCTAAGGCACCCCAAACTACAACTACAGTATTAATATTACATATCTGTCAATAACCAGAATATCTACTGTTAGAATTAAATGGGGTTTCTAAAGTGCTCGAGGCTGCTTTGAAAGTTGTTGTCTCAAACAGAATAACCTTTCCCTTCAATTTCTTCATTGGCTAATGTTTGCTGTGCTGAACTGAGCCAAAAATAATAGTGGGTTAGTGACATTTAATTTTAGTTCATTTATCATGCTGGCGGTAATAACTTTCCGACGTTGCTCAATATTTTGGACAAAGTCCTATTTCCTGTGTGTTTTCATCCCCTACCTAGGTTAGCGTGCCTTACATAATCTTCTGTTCATTCACTTGTGGCGAATCAATGATAAATACGTAGACTAACATGGGATTCGCTGAATTGTGTCTTCTTTTGAGATTCAGTTGCGGAAACGTAAGCTTCTGGGGAAAAGGGGGAGACAGGGACACACCCATTAACTTACTGTATTGTTGAGGATTTGTAATCACTCTGACATAGTCTTTCCCCAGGACAAATTTTAATTTGTCTCTAACGTTGATAATAAATGAGCTTAGATGTTTTTGTTTTGTGTTTCCGTTGAGCCTAGCCCGATTAATAATATCTTAGATCTACACGCTCTGTGCTTAATAAAGGATAACCTGAGCAGGTTGAGAGGCAGCCTTGCTGAGGGATTAACAACAGGGCAGGGCTGTGGCACCACACTGTCTGCCTGACTCCCAGCTCTGCCAGTTCCTGCGTGACCTTGGACGAGTCGGTGAATGCTCCATGCTCGCCGTCCTCGTGGGTAAAACAGAAATACAAAACTGTCTACCTTGCAGACTCCGTTTGAGAATTATTTCTAGAACAGCACTTGGACCCGTCCTTAATACCTACTAAGCCACAATAAAGTTATCCAGTGTTAGCATTTAATACAAAAGTGGGTAAAAAGCTTAAAAACCAACACATCACCGTTAAGTAAACATAGATTGTCTTTTCCATGTGTTTGCGTGTTGTCAAGGAAGATGATGCTTGAACCTTGTGGTGAAAATGGAAAATAGGAGTGGTGTTTATCATTAGATTCTGGGGTGGGGGGAGTGATGACAGAGAAGGCAATGAGCACTCATTGGGTATCAAGTATGTGTCAGGCATTTGATGAGTATTACCTCATTTTCTCACACGGCTCATTGGGATTCCGTCCAGATCCATGTGGCTCCAGATCTCGCCATGCTACTCTCCCTTCCAAGTAAAATAAAATCCCTGCCCGTCTTTATCCAGTGAACTAAGAAGGCAAGACTGTGGATTTTAATTCACCTTCAGTCCCTCACTAGTTCCGACCTTGAGTGACCTCTCTGATGCTCTCTCTCCTCCTGCTTTTTACCTCAGCTTCCTGGACATTCTTTTTGGCCAAACTCCCCTAAGGTCACCTCTCCATGACGCAAACCCTTTTGTGTCCTGCTCCCATTTCTCCAGATCCCTCAGACCACGTTTGCTGCTAGGACTCGACCCTCTTGTTCATGGCTGGTTCAACTTCCAGACCCGCCGTGAGGCAGCCAAACCAACGCCTGAGCTTGGATGGGCAAGGAGCCAAGGCCCTGGGTGTTCCCCTGAGCTGTACGATTCCTCTTGCTTTTGACTTGTTTTCATTCCGTGGATCGGAAGACTGTATTTGTACTGCAGCTCGGAAGGAAAGACGCCGGAATATCCGTGCTGCTTTAAGTAGCCCACTGTTGGGGAACTCGCTGTGCTCTCAAACTTCAGCAAAGCACCCGACTTCTAAAAATAACAGATCAATTTGAAGTTTCTTGTGTCCACAAGCTTGCTTCTAGGAGAGTCGTTTTGTTAGGTCTGGGACTAACTCCGTCTTCGTCCGTAAAGTGTCACCAAATACTGTGTGTTATATAGCCAGGCGAAGTGAAATATCCCTGGTAATTGATGTTACATGGAGGTTCTCCAATGGGCTTTCCATCTATCTGCTCCTAGGCTCTTCAATTTCACTCGTTTGAGCATTGCTTCAAAGCACACATCCTTACCAGGGACAGCTAGGTATTAAATAAACAAGGAAGGCTGCAAATTCTGGCCATGCTTATTAGCAAAGGCTTTCCTTAAAACAGATTGAATGCTATTTCTAAGATTTAATCAATTGGACAAAATACATCAGCATGATCTTCCTTCCTCTTCCCCCTTTACCTGGTCAGGACTAATGAAATACCATTTATTTCATCATATGCCTTGCTTGTTGGCATTGCATTTGAGACCCTAGTCATGCAGTTTTTCTTCTTTAATTATCTGACTCGAAAGAACATTTCAATAGTCTTTTCAAGACCTTCTTGTGTTATTATTCCGCTTTTGAATGTAGAGTTACTCTTCCCCTCCAGACACATAATCTCTAATCATTTTCCTCATACAAAGTTGACAATTCATTTGTCTCCTAAGCAATAAGACATGACTGCCTCTGTGCATAATGAAGAATTGCAAAGTCTGAATTTATTGTGAAGCGCGTAGCAAAACTAATTGCATTTAACCACAAAAGCCTAATCAACATAAAAAATTAGAACATAGCCAGTCAGTGAACGCTAGCGCCAGAAAGGACTTGAGAGATCATTTATTATCTGTGCAGCTTCCAGATGAGAAAACGGTCCAGAAAGATCAAGAAACTCCTTGAAGGTCACAAACTGGCTCCTGGCCGAGCTGAGTCTAAAATCCTTGTTTGAGTCGTCAAGCTTTTTTCTCTTAAACTAAGCAACTGTCTCATATGTTACGAATTTTGAAAGCGAGATTGCAGCGTATTTCTTAATGTGGTTGAGAAGAAATGGGATTTGCTGAAGGACATAGATCTTTTCGATCTTAGTACAAGGTCAGGTCAAATGCTACCTATATTGTGTAAGATTTGCAGATCTCAGCCCAAGCTGGGAGAACTTTCTACTGTCTGAATTCTCATGTGATATTCTTCACCTGTCATAGGACACTTGCCTCTTCCTATGTTACGTTTACCTATGTCCTATGGCTTTATCTTCTGTACTAGATGATGAACTGCTTAGGGGTAGAATTTCTACCTTTATATCTTCGTGATTTCCAAAGTACCCCATACCCTGGCTGGTGTACATACCCAATATCAGTCTCTGTCTTCTCTCTCATCTCCCTCCTGCAAGCTTACAGTGCCATATTCCAAGAATCTGTGAGATAATGTTGACTCTTTTAATTTGGGGAAAGATTTGTGTTTTAAATCAATAAAATGATGATTCAGTGCAGATGACATGGAGAAGAATGCAGTAAATTGAGCAGGAGTCTATAACTTGACAATATAGTGGTATTGTATTTAATTTCATTACTTTGAGCTTTCAATAATTTGTGCAGGGTGACGTTAAGCTCGAGCTGGTGGAATATTTTAAATAAGCTTGAATTTATTTATTTTTGCACTGTAGTTTCAAGAGAAATTACAATCTACAATTTTTTGTCGTCGTCACCTCTAGAATTAGGAATAAAGCTAAGATTTCACCGTGGCCACTTACAGGAAAGTCAAAAGTTGGGCAATATTTCTTTAAAGACCTGCTCTAGCCTTTTTATGTCTTCATCCAGTCATGTAGTCAATAAATACTTATTAAGTTCCAGCCGTGTGCCATTCTGATGGCGGACCAGGCACTGTGGATACAGTGGCGACTAAGAAAGAAGCAATTCCCTTCCCTCAGGAAACTCATATGATGATGAGCCAGACAAATAAGCTAGTGGGAAGGTAGAGTTATGTGTGATAGCTCTGACAGGAGAAGCGCACAGAAGCCCAGAGACTCAGTCATGGGAGAGCAGAGCAGACTTTCTGGAGAAAATGACATCTCAGCTAGTGGGAGTTCGCCAGGTTGACGTGGTGGTGTTGGAAAGAATGTTCCAGACAGAGAGAACCATACGTATGAAGTCACAGAGATAAGAGAGAGCTCAGTGTACTTAGGTACTGGGAGAAATCCAGAAGGTCTAGGTTTGGGGATGACAACTCAATCAGAGCGGGGACCTCCATATTGTAAAAGAGTGCAGTGGGCCTTCATGACCTTTCAGGAAAGGGTGCTTGTGATTCGGCTCCTGGTGCTTACTGCCAGGCAGAAATACAACCCCATAAAATGAGATTTATAAATTTTCAGCAGAAGCTTGGGGTCTAGACATTTATGAGAAGTCTAGCTACTTTTAAATGTTGGTAATTACTCCAAAAAAATTTTAAAACACTATGTGGTCCAAATAAATTGGCCTCCCTGCTGGATCCATCCAGCAGAAATCTGCACATTCTAAGCACACCCTCCAGTTTATAATCTCTGTTCTAGAACAGAGATTATAAATTTTTCCAATTTGGGCTGTTTGTTGAGGACTCAGATTCTGAAAAATGTTCCTAGTGAGTCCATAGAAATTCTACAAGGTCATAGGGGCTGATTCAGACTGAAGAGGAAAGTGTGCTCAGAATTAGACACCTCGAGTCCGTCATGCCCTACAAATGCATTCCGATCCCTTAGCACTGCTGTAGGACAAAGAAATCTTGTGCGGTGACTTTTGACAGTGTTAGGGTGGCTCTTTTCTAGAAGTAGGATTTCTCTATGGGGGCCCATGCTTAAGTCAGTGTAATATGGAAAGCGCTTATGAAATTTATGTTTACCAAAGTACAGTTGACACAAGTTACGTCAGTTCCAGCTGGACAACATAGCGAGGTGACAAGTCTGTTCAGAAAGTATGGTCCAGAGACTGCCATCAGCACCACCTGTGAACTTGTCAAAAATGCAAAATTCTCAGGGCCGCCTTTACCTAATGAATCCAAAACCCTAGGGGTAAAGCCAGCAATCTATTATTCAACAAGCCCTCCAGGTGATTCTGATGTAGCTCAAGTTTGAGAACCTTCCATTTAGAGCCCTGCTAACAAATATGGCGGCCACATGTGGTTAATAAGCGCTGGAAATGTGGCTAGTCCCCACTGAGACATACTCCACACGTAAGATACATACTGGTTTTCAAAACTTTTTTTTTATAAAAAAATAAAATACCTCTAACTTTGTATATTGATGACATGTTGCAATAACATTTTAGGAATTTATTGAGTTAAATATATCATTAAAATTAACTTCTGTTTCTTTTCATGTTTTAAAATGCGGCTGGTAGGAAATTTAAAATTATGTATGTTAGATTTCCACTGCTCAGTGCTGGTCTAGGGTGTAGTTTGGGGGGCAGGGAGTGTGGGATAGTGAGGCTGAAACAGGTAAGCGGAAACAGGCCTTATAGGACTTTGCAGGTTGTGCTAAAGACCTATACTTTGCTCCTAGGAAACCTCGAAATGATCTGAGCTGATGAGGAGTATCATCAGTTTGGTATCTTAGACAAACGCTGACCGGAGGGTGGCTCATGCAGTGGAAAGGAGCCAGCCCATCCACACAAGGACCCCATGGAGTCATCCAGCGTGGGAACGCTGGCTGCCATTGACATTGGGATGTTCTATTTAATATAATTTTGGGTGCCTGTTACTCAGCTGGGTGGAGGAGAAGGGCTCACCCAAAGATGAATAATATAATCTGCGTCCTCTAAGGAGCATATAGCCCAGTACAGAAAAGAGACACGGAGAGGCAGGGTTCAGTTCTAGTTGAAGTCCTAGTTAAGAGAAGGGACTCTGGAGCTCGTGGGCTTGAAGACTGGCTTCCAGCTCTACTACTTAGCAGGTGGGTGACCCTGGGCAGGTCACCTCTCTGAACCTTTGTGAAATAGGAATAATAGTGTCTACCTCAAAAACTCCATTGCAAAGATTTTAAGTGAATCTGTATCTTTAATCTTTTATCTGTCTGTAGGTCTGTCTCTCTAAAAGCTTAGAGCAGTATACATGGTGAGCATATTGCAACTATTCTCACAACTCAAGGGGGACTACAGAGGAGAAAGAGATGAATTAAGGAATTAGCGTCCGCTCTGAACTGGAATGCTGGTGTAATGTACTGTTTAAAATTCCTGATATTCCCAAGACCAAATACCGGAAAATAGAATGGATGGTTGCTTAAGCTTAGGACCATCTTGATTTCACTTTTTTCATTTTGTTAGTTGCTGTTACCCTGGAATGCATCTTTAGCATTCATGGCTTCCCTTCTCTCCAGGAACCTACTGCAAATTTCTCAGTCTTACCTAAATCATTATCATCAAATAAAGACCTTCAGTATCTCCTCTTATATATCTATTGCCCTGTGCCATATGTCAGCCTGAAGAAGGAAGTGCAGTTGTCCCTTGAACAGTGTAGCGGGTTAGGGCCACCAACCCACTGCATAGTAGCAAATCCATGTATAAGTATGGATTCCCCCCAAACTTAACTACTTATAGCCTACCGTTGACCAGAAAACTTACGGATAACATGAAGTCAGCAACACATGTTTTATATGTGCTATGTATTACACACTGTGTTCTTGTAGTAAGGTAAACTAGAGAAAAGAAAACATTAAGAAAATCATAAGGAAGGGCAAATACATTTATAGGACTCTATTAATTGAAAAAAAAAATCCATGTATAAGTGGACCCAGGCAGTTCAAGCCCATGTTGTTCAAGAGTCAACTCCAATGACTATTTCCGAGACACTTTCAGGACAGCGAGGTGAACGTTAATCTTCCAGGATCACTAAGGGGGAGGGCGTTGGGCAAGTAAAAAAGAAGCTTAAGGGCAGGTGTTTGTTGTGAAGTATTTGAAAGCTGCACATTCTAAGCACACCCTACCAATGGAAGATGGCAGGTGGCTTGCCCATGGTCTACTGAGATTAAAATTCCAAGAGCAGTTTGACTTGTCTCGTCTCTGTCCCTCTTGGGTCTCAAACGTAATTTCACATCCACCACAAAACCTTCAAGTTCCCTCCATAGCATCTGGCTCCCACCCTTCTCATAGCATTTATCACTTTTGGCAATGATAAACAAACACAGACTAGAAACAACCAGAATGTCCCATCAATATGGAATTGTTAGGTAAGTTATAATAACAACATAATGGAATATACATGCATTGGCTAGAAAGAATGAGGCCATTCTTTATGCACTGATATGAAGGCTCTCCAAAATTAAGTGAGAAAATGAAGAAGAGCGTACGTAATTTTGCTACGTATGTGTGTGAAGGAAAGGAAAAAAAATACAGAATATTGTATTGACGCTCAGACATCATCAATTGTAGATGCATTATGATTTTCTCTCTAAAAAGGGAAAATTGCTGCCAAACAAGATTACAACATCGTAGATTAAAGAACATTAATACGTCTTTCACAGATGTAAAAACATACGAATTTTAGCATTGACAAAACATAATGGCATTTGCTTGGTAAGCACATGGGAAGCTCTAGTTAGTATGGAATCCTCTAGGACGGGTGGGGACTGGAGCCACTGTGTTCAGTGGGCTCGTCACTCTGCATAGGCTGCAGTGACCACAGAACTTTGGATACACCTCCGTGAGCCACTGAAGGAGGCCAAAGAGAGGAGTGTTCGCATGTTGGTGTCTTTTTATCTGGCGTACGTCCTTTGCACTGTTTGCTTGCTGGTTTGGGAATAAACAGTACAACAACTTAGAACTAGGTCCATGTTGGGATTCCTACCTGTCCTGCAACAGAAGAGATGCTGTGGTTGGCTCTTGCTCAGCCTTATAAAGCAGGCCAAAGGGTTTGGCACTCAGTAGGTGATGAGGCCATGGCCGTGATCATTGGCCACGGAGGACGGATCGAAGGGAGCGGAGTGGCCAGGGAGCGGTCCTGCTTGCGGGGGAGATGCAGACAGGTACTAGGGTTTACTCTTGCTGGTATTTCCCCCAGCCCTGAGCATAGGACCTGGCATGGGATACCCTCTGTGTGTTTTATAAAGGAAGATCCTCAAAGCAAAGTCATAGGCTGAAAAGTAGGAATACACTTTGAAAGCAGTGGAAACCATATTCAACTCTAGGGAAATTTTTCCTATTTGGGCTGTTTGTTGAGGACTCAGATCCTGAAAAATGTTCCTAGTGAGTCCATAGAAATTCTACAAGGTCATAGGGGCTGATTCAGACTGAAGAGGAAAGTGTGCTCAGAATTAGACACCTCGAGTCCGTCATGCCCTACAAATGCATTCCGATCCCTTAGCACTGCTGTAGGACAAAGAAATCTTGTGCGGTGACTTTTGACAGTGTTAGGGTGGCTCTTTTCTAGAAGTAGGATTTCTCTATGGGGGCCCATGCTTGAGTCAGTGTAATATGGAAAGCGCTTATGAAATTTATGTTTACCGAAGTACAGTTGACACAAGTTACGTCAGTTCCAGCTGGACAACATAGCGAGGTGACAAGTCTATACATTGTGTTGTGCTCACACGAGCAGAGCTGCCATCTGTCACCATACAACATTATCACAGTACCACTGACTAGTCCCTATGCTCTACCTTTTGTTCCCGTGACTTGACTTACTCCGTAACTGGAAGCCAGGACCTGCCGTGGCCCTTTACCCGTTTTGCCCATCTTCCTACCCGCCTCCCCTCCGGCTCCCCTCCATTCAGTATATCTATGGGTCTGTTTCTGCTTTTGTTTGTTTGTTCATTTGTTTTATTTTTTAGATTCCACATATAAGGGAAATCATATGGTATTTATCTTTCTGACTTACTTAGCAGAATATGCTCTAGGTCCATCTGTGTTGTCGCAGATGGCAAGCTCTCATTCTTTTTATGGCTGAATAATAGTCCA
Source organism: Potos flavus (assembly GCA_028534135.1). Classification (NCBI taxonomy): domain Eukaryota; kingdom Metazoa; phylum Chordata; class Mammalia; order Carnivora; family Procyonidae; genus Potos; species Potos flavus. The sequence goes on along the minus strand of CM052892.1, from coordinate 73,488,273 downwards.
TATATACATGTATAAATATAAATATATATATATACACACACACACACACACACACACACCCCACATCTTCTATTGATGGACATTTGGGCTGCTTCCATTATCTCGACTATTGGAAATAATGCTGCAATAAACATAGGGCGCATATATCATTTTGAATTAGTGGTTTTGAACTCTTTGGGTAAATACGCAGTAGTGGAATTGCTGGATTGTATGAGACTTGTCTGTAACTTCCGGAGGAGCCTCCATTACTGTCTTCCGCAGTGGCCGCACCAGTTTGCCTTCCCACCAAGAGGGCACAAGTGTTCCTTTTTCTCCGCATCCTCATCAACACTTGCTATTTCTTGTCTTTTTGATTCTAGCCACTCTGATAGGTGTGAGGTGATGGTATCTCATTGTGGTTTTGATTTGCATTTCCCTGATGCCGAGTGATGCTGAGACCTCTTCACGTGCCTGTTGGCCATCTGTATATCTTCTTGGAGAGATGTCTGTTCGTGTCTTCTTCCTGTTTTTAAATCTGACTTTTTTGGTAGTGAGCTGTATAAGTTCTTCACATATGTTGGATATTAACCCCTTATCGTCTATGTGGTTTGCAAATACCTTGTCATTCAGTAGGTTGCCTTTTAGTTTTATTGATGGTTTCCTTTGGTGTGCAAAAGGTTTTTATTTTGGTGTAGTCCCAATAGTTTCTGTTTGCTTTTGCTTCCCTTGCGGGAGGAGACCTATCTAGAAAAATGTTGCTAAGGCCAATGTCAAAGAGATAACTGCCCATGTTTTCTTCTAGGAGTTTTATGGTTTCAGGTCTCATATTTAGGTCCTTAATCCGTTTTGAGTTTGTTTATTTATTATTATGTTCGACTTTTGTGTATAGTGTGAGAAAGTGGTCCACTTTCATTCTTTACATGTAGCTGTCCAGGTTTCCCAACACTATTTATTGAAGAGACTGTCTTTTTCCCCATCATATGCTCTTGCCTCCTTTGTAGTAGATTAATTGACCATACCAGCATGGGTTTATTTCTGAGCTCTCTATTCTGTTCTGTTCATCTATATGTCTTTCTTTGCGCAAGTCCCATACTGTAGTTATTATAATACCTTTGTAGTAGCACTTGAAATCTAGGATTGTGATGCTTTCAGCTTTGTTTTTCTTTCTCAGGATTGTGTTGGAGATTCAGGGTCATTTGTGGTTCCATACACATTTCGATATTAAAAGGCTCTTAAATGAAGTTCTATCATTTCTCCAAATCAACCAGTCTAAAAAATGCTAGAATAAATACGAATTCTCTGGAATTATTTGAATGTGAGTTATTACTCTCAGGCTGCCCTTCTCTGGGGGATTTTACCCTTGGGGTCACACTCCAAGTATCCCACATGCCAAACCTACTTAGAGAAAAACCGTGGTATTTCTATTAAACCTCAGCAAACATTAAACTCCTAGCTTCACTACAGAGAGGTGATTTATAGCTAGTTATCACCTTTACGAACCAGCTTCCCCAAGCGCTTACCAGCCTGAGAATATTCCTTTAGTAGCCCAACAGCGGAGAATGATCCTACGTTGAGATTCCTGTCAGTACGGGGGGTTGGGAGAAGAACTAGACATCACACCCCTTTAGTTCCCAAACTTGGCCTTAGAGCATCCAGAAAAGCCCTGACTCTTTTACAAAATGTAGCGACAGGGGCACATATGGGCACGTTGCTTTCCGAAGACCTCTCAAAAAAAAGAAAAAAGAAAAAGAAGAAGCCCTTTCCACAAGCAACTAAATTATGCAGCGTAAGCATTTCTTTTAAACTCAGAATCTGCTCTAAAAAATTAAGGGCTTGGCGGGGGGGGGGGGGGGGTGTGGGGAATGGCAAAGTCAAGTAATTTTGCAGGGCCTCTTAAAATGACGGTGGAAGTAATGTCCTTAGGAAAATAAGTGCCTAGTAGGTTTGGTTGAACTGACTAAGCATAAACATGACTGAAAAAGAAAGCAATCGCCTTTAGTTTTTGTTCGTTTTTTTGTTATTAAAGTCCTCTATGTAATTGGAAGCGAAACATTTCTAGCAGTGACTTAAATGTAATTCTGCTAATTTGTTTTTAAAAAGAGAGACAAAAATTACAGTCCGAGTGAGTTTAATGATTTTTCTAGAATTATTGATAAGGGCCAACCTCCACCCCCCGCAAAAAAAAAAACAAAAAAACAAAAACCAAGAAAAGCCTCCAACTGGTAGCAACTCAAATGTCTGTTAGAAGAGTAAATGTTATCTAAATCATGACACTTCATTGGGAGATCATAGCGCTATTAAATAGAAGGAGTATTGGGGGGCCCTGGGTGGCATAGTCCATGGAGCGCTTGACTCCCGGTTCCAGCTCAAATCATGATCTCAGGATCCCAGATCCAGCCCAGAGTTGGGCTCTGTGCTCCCCGCAGAGTCTGCTTGAGTTTCTCCTTCTCCCTCTACCCCCACCCCCCACCCCCTTTGCTCGCTCTTAAATACATACTAAATCTTTAAAAAGAATGAGTATCAAAGCGGTGCTAGCATTTTGCCTTCGTACCAGCAATCCCTGCATTCCAGTTGACCCATCCTAACAGCACTTTCCATTGTCTGTCTTTTTAATTTTAGCCATTCTAGTGGGTATGTAGTGGAATTTCATTGTAGTTTCATTTTGCTTTTCTTTCGTGATGAGAGATATTGAGCATCTTTTTTTCATTCTTTCATGTTCTTACTGGGCATTCATAGATCTTGTCCTGTGAAGCGTCTGTTCAAATAATCTTGCCCACTTTTCTGTTGGATACTTTGTCTTTTTAGTGAATGGTAAGAGGTCTTTATACCTGTCCCTCAAACAAGTTCTTTTTCAGATATCTGCTTGCAAATATTTTTTCCTTTGTTTTCCTTTCCTTTCCACTTTGTGACTTACCTTGTCTTTTTTTTCCCCCCCCGAGAGAGTGAGTTTGGGGGAGGGGGAGAGGAGGGGCAGAGGGAGAGAGAGAGAATCTCCAGCAGGCTCCCAGCTCAGTAGAGAGCCTGATGCGGGGCTTGATCTCACAACCCTGAGATCATGACCTGAGCCAAAATCAAGAGTTGGACACTCAACCAACAGCCACCCATGTGTCCCAGCTTGTCATTTTCTCAACTGTGTTTTTCAAAGAGAAAAATTTTTTAATTTTGGAAAGACTGTTTTATCAACATTTTCTTTTGTGGTTCATGCCTTTTTGGTGTCCCATTTAAGAAATCTTTGCCTAAACCAAAATCATGAAGATTTTCTCCTGTGTTTTCTATTAAAAACACAGTATTTTAGCTTAGATATTTAACATCCATTTTGATTCATTTTTGGTTAATTTTTGTGTATGGTATGAGGTATAAGAGTTTACACATTTATTTTTCCTTAGATAGCCAGTTGATACCACCTTGTAAAGTTAAATCCGTACCATAGAATCCAATAG
>CM052892.1:73456637-73484354 GCA_028534135.1 Potos flavus | reverse complement strand
AGAGAGAGAGAGAGAGAGAGAGCACAAGCAGGCAGAGCGGCAGAGAGACCCACTGAGCAGGGAGCCCGACACGGGACTCGATCCCAGGACCCTGGCATCATGACGTGAGCCGAAGGCAGTCGCTTAACCAACTCAGCCACCCAGGTACCCTATTAATTCCCTTTGGTATGAAAGTAGGATTGTGGGACTCAGGGATGGATTAAATTGTAGGGAGGTTCGTGCTGAAGTATTTAGGGGTGAAGCATTAGGATGGCTGGGACTTAATTTCAAAATGGTTTAATGAAAAGGGGAGGACAGAGTATTAATCCTATTAATCATGGTTCTGTCTTGGTAGGAGAGCATAGGCGTGTGTGGAACCCGTCTTTCCCTTGAGCTCTTGTGAAATCTTTCAAAATCAAAAGATAATACAGATTTGCTCTACACCCTATTATAGCACCCAATAAATCTGTGTTACCAGATAGATGAGCTGGCTCGTAAACAGACTTTAAAGCCCTAAGAAATGTTGAGCAGGGCTTAGCGTGGCTTGGTCCCTGGCCACACGTCTCCTAGTGCTTGAGATGATGGACTCCTCTCCTTTGCATCGTTTCTTTCTTTTTTCTCCCTGCCCCTGGCCAGAGACTATCCAGCCCTCCGCAGGAGACCTTCACTCGGGCACCAGGGTTTCAGTCCCCTAGAACTCAAAAAACAAGAGGCAGTGTTTGTTGAGCTAAATTCTCTCTTTATTAGGAAAGCACCAACACCACATTCTTGGAAATTACTGGAATTTTATTTGCCTCAGGCTTATGACTTGCAACCAAAGACATTGTGCAAAGAAAGCAAAGATTAAGTACACTTTAGGGAGAAGGAGACGATACACATCGGTAACATAGGAGATCAGGTAGGTAGACAAAAGAAGCCATCCAATACACTATAGAGATCGCAATATTCAATAGCGTTTTCAACAAAACTTTTTTTTTCTTAAATCAAGAGCAAAGAAAAAATTAAGCAATGTTTACAGTAGACATAAATCTTATACAGTTCAAAAAGCATTTTTCAGATCATAGAGCATAAAATGGAAAAAATGTCTATGCAGGTGAAGTCTAACTACTGTACATTTATCACCTAGTAAAGTTGCTTATATGTACCACAGTGTAAAAAAAAAAAATACTGAACAAAATAAAACCTTGAAAATTGCCTGATGAAAAATAAAATAACCAGTGGCTTTTAATGGCTTCTCCTGGTTATCAGTTCTACAAAAAGGCAAAAACAAAATAAAACAAAAAACACTTCTCATCTGAGCAGGTGGTAAAACCAGGCACAATCAAACTGTTACCAAATTAGACCCACCCATAGAAATATACTATCCACCCCCGTATTTTCCATCAAAAGCTTTGTCTGTTTTAATCTTTGAATCTTTGAGGCCCATTTGGTCACAATATGTTACAAATATTGGGGTGTATGTGTAAGTGCGTGTCTGTGCATGTTGTGTGTTTTTACACCATGATACCCTATGTTTGTCGGGCACTACCCTAAGCTAGTTTATAGATGAGGATGATACAGAAACAACCCAGTGCCCATAGGACCGATGAACTCACTGGGTAGAAACGAGAGAGGGGAGGAGGGAGTTCCGTTCTACCGAGGGAGGGGAGAGGTCCTTACTGATCACTCATCATCAGTCCCGCTTGCTTCTGACTGTTCCTAAAGATAAAAATAGGATAAAAACGCATGAAATCACACGTCAGAAAAAGGCGTACCAGACCCTCCAGAGGCAAAGTAGAACGGAAATGACATTTCGGAAAGGGTTAACCCACATCTCCACATTCTGTGGCAAGGGGGTAGGACACTTCAGAGGAATCCGAGGTCCAAAGGGGCGCTTCTGCTGGGGAATCCCAGAGCACTACCCCTCCCCCGGCCTGCCCCACCACCGTCTGTACCGCTGCTTTGCTTTCTTCTGCTTGCAAGAGAGGGTCAAGGCTATTAACTTTTATTTTTAGCGCAGTGGGTTTAGAAAATTCACCAGAGGTCAAAAGAACCATGCATTTGATGTCTGTCTACTCAAGGGTAAGTCTTTGAAAGAAAACACAGCCCTTTAAATGCCTATGAAAAAGTCTGGGCCCAGGGTGAAGGCTGGGTGGGGTGACATGAAGGATTGGCCAGAGCTTTTCATCAGCCCCGAGTGGCAGTGCGCTGGAGGAAAACCTAACTAGCACGAAGACTTCCGGAGGTGGGGGGTGGGGGTGATAAGGAACCTGAGGGCTCCTGGGGAGTGAACACAATGGCGGCCGCTACCCCGTGTCACCCACGTCGGGGACGGTGCCCGAGAGCCGCCGCTTACACTGTTTGGGTCTGAATCCAACCTCCGCTGTTTGCAGAGAGCCAGACACACCTAACCTGGGCCCCGGCTTCCGTGACAGATTGCAAGTGACAGAGCGCTCCTTGGGGGCCCCCACGAGCGCGAGAGCTGACATCGCAGGGGAGGGTAAGTATTTCAGGGCCTGGCTCCATCCCTGCCCCTGAATGTTCCAAAGATTAAAAATAGCCCGTCCTCGAGAAAACTGTATTTGTAAGCAGTGGGAAGGTAAGAAAGGAGAGGAGACTGGACTGAGCAGTTTTTCATTTTTGGAGATAGTCAAAAAGGCACTGACCAAGAGCTCGAAATCCTTTGTCCTAGAGCATGCCGCTTAGCTCCCAGCCCTCAGGAATGAAATCTCCCCGAGTCTTTGCATTTCCCTTCCTGGATAATAAAGCGGCTACACAGGAGGGACAGGGCTTCTGGGCTTCAGCCAAAGCCCGCTGCACTTACGTTTTCGTCCTGCTCCTCGTCACTGTCGAAATCACTCACGACAGGCTTGGCTTTGCCTCGATTCGGCCTCTTCTTGCCTTTGCCTTTGTCCCGGCCTTTCTCGTCTTTCTTATTGAGCTTGATTTTCACCTTAACAGATTTGGCTACGACAAAAAAAAACAAAATAGCAGTGAGGAATCGCAGGTGATTGCCAGGCTAAAGATGACAAAGCAAAGGTCCCCGGAGGACCTAGAACATTCTTGATTTACGCCTGTTCTCCATCGTCTATTAGCACCTGCTTTCACCCACACACACAGCTTGGTTAGGAGGATACATTACACGGTTACCCCAAAACAGGCTCCAGGAGGGGGTGAGATCCCCCGGAAAGCAGCAGGCTGGGTCTTTTTTGCGGTCTCTTAATGGTCGGACAGGGAGCTTCCTGAGCAGGAGAAGCAGAGCTGCCTTTCTTACTGGTGGACGGTTGGGGGTGTTTATTCAATAGAACTTTGTCAGGACCGAGTGCACAGAAGTATAAAGCTTTTTCCTTTTTTTTTTTTTTAAAGGCCAATGTTATTGTGGAGAGAACTCCAGCTGATCTGAAAATTCAGAGTTGAATAATATTAACAGCACAGAAAGGTACACAGTGGCAAGTTAAATGACGTGAACGCTTTCCTTCCCCCATCTCTAGTGCCTCCTGATTGTTCTTCCTGGTGATGATTTCCAGAAACAAACAATGGACGGTTTATAATTCGAGAACAAAGAATTGAAGGGCGTGCACGCAGTCATTCGCCTGCTTTCTGCACGCCCCAGTTCGACACCTTACCTTATACTCAGCTGTGGAGGGCACGTCTATCCGCTAATATCTACCTGCCTCATTCTTTCTAAGGCTTGGAAATATTCTACCTTAAGGGTCCACCACGAATGATTTAACCTGTCATCTAGGGCTGGCTGTTCAAGTTCGCAGCTTGTTTTGCCAGTGTAATCAGCAAAGCTGCTGTAAACCTCTTTGTTGACAGATCTGGCGGAATTTGGGGGAGGTACGGTGAATACAGCCATCTGGTAAATTTCTAAGCGTTCTGTTAAATTAGCCTTCAGCGAGACAGCCCCCCTATTTATTCGGAGGAGAGGAATCCAAACACGGGGGGGAGAGTTCATGGAGCGAGGCCACGGCGGGAGGCGTGGAAGCCACCGCACAGAGAAAATCTGTTCCGCCGCGTTTTCTGGGACAGGTGTCTGCCGCATACCATTTTTAGGACTTGATGAAGAAGTCACGGAGGATGGGGGGGCTCTCTTTCCAACCGGTCATACTGGAATCTAGAAAGAGACCCTGCACTGGAGGGAATGACAGCTGCAGAAGGAAGCTCACAGAGGAGAGCTTCTCCGACTTCGGCGAGGGGGGGAGCCCACCACAACGTTTACCGAAGTGCCATCTTCCGCGGAGGCAGAGGCTGACAACGCAGTTGAGATCAGAGCTGTTCCGGACCGTGGTGCCGGCCTGCGCCCTCTGCCCCTCCCACACACGGCAGGGGCCGCAAACCCCAGGACCCAACACGGCCCTCCTGGGCGGGCTTCTGGCCCTCGTCCCCAGACGTCTGCTGCGGACTGGACTTGCGAGGGAGGCGCCTGCTGTTTGTTTGGGGGGAGGAATGGGGGAAAAGACGACAAGACGGGGGATGAAAAGGTCGACCTAGTCATAGAAATGCATAAAGATAAAGGCCTCTTAAAAAAGATCTTGATGAATAGAAAAAAAATGCATATCTATCTCTACAGGTAGAACATTTCTGACATTTGGAATACAGAAAAATCCAGGCAAGGTGCGAAAGGGCAGAAGACTGGCAGAAAAGGTAAGAAAATGTCTCTGCAAGGAGATCATTTAATTACACCTTGGAGGGTGGGATGCTGTTAGACCACCAGGCTCTCTGTCGTGGACACCGACCTCCCAGAGACCTACCCGACAGCCTGCCAGGCTCATGCAGGTGAAAGCCTAGACCAGCAGAGGCACACCGTACACAGCACCCTAAGGCTTTAGGATCCCACCCTGACGGACCCATGAAAAGGGCTAATTATCAAGGCTGGCAGGCAGAAAAATGGCCCCTTGGAGATGTCCCTTTCCTCATCCCTCAAATGTGACATGACACGGCCAAAGGGCTGAAGCCTGCTCATCAGCTGACTTTGAGAAGGGGAGATAATCCTAGATGGCCAGGTGAGCCCTGAGTCCTTAAGAAGGAAGCAGCAGAGGTCCTGGTTCCAGATGGGAACAAAGGAACATTCTGAACTCACCTCCCAAGGACACACCCAATCCCCAGCTACATGTAGAACCATTGCCTCAGGGGCAAAAACCCAGAACCGACCTGAGTGACTCCCACAAGGCAGGTAAATAAGGAAAAACCCCTCCAACTGCTAGGAGTAAACCCCACCGGCGGTGATTCAAAACCTGGAGATTCTGCCTGAGGAGTGAACGGTTTGAAGCCCACACTGTGCACCCCAACTTTCAAGACCTGCACCTGAGTCCCTAAGACATCTAACTTTGAAAACCAATGGGTTGCACATGCAAGAACCCCACAAGGCTTCAGTGAGCTGAGAAAGGGGTCTCTTGCCCCAGGACCCCGGCAATGACCGAGCAGCACCCCGAGGGGCAGGCACCCAATCGGACCCACATCTGTAAGGCCTGCTGGGATGCTCTCTAGGGAGGGAGGCATCTGTGCACTTTCCCTCAACATCGCACCAGGTGACCTCCTGGAAAGGAGCCTGTACCCTCCTCTGAGACCCCAATTTCAGCAGCTACCACCCCCTCAGGGCACAACAAAAGCCAAGAATCCAAGAACCTGAGTCTTTGGGTGGAAGAGACCCATCAGCTTATCTTCACGGTTACGGTCTGAGGGACTAGCTTCTAATGAAACACACATCTAAGGACACACAGTAACCCTTCCCTGCAACCTTGCAAGGTGGGTGTTATCTTTGAGCTCTTCCTCTGCCACACTCGAGGAAAGTGTCTCCCATGGGGCAGTTTTAGACACGTCTAGCACCCTGGGTTTTCCTGAGTGCCAGCCAGGGGCCGTCTCGAGTCGCCCAACTCGGGGGGCCAGCAAGACTCGTGCTTACGTGCCAGCAGCGCAGTGGGGATTTACGTACCTCACAAGTTGCTGCCTGAGGCTCGGGCATTTAAGCAGCCTGACCCGTGATGCTCACGGAGATCGTCCCCTTTGAGATGATGACTGGTCCTTGGCACAATCTTAACTACAGGGAGCCCCTAAAAATAGGCTGCTTGGACCATCACAAAAGTGAGTCAACCAAGAGAGGGTGAAGACGTTTCATCTCCAACGAGAGGCTACTCCTTTAAGCCTCAGAGAAGTGGTGGTTTAATTAATACATCAAAACCAACACAGGGTCAAGGAAAATAGAAACAGGAATGTGTTCCAAATGAAAGAGGAAGATAAAACCTCAGTTAGGTATACCCTTTACTGCCATTTTCTTGAGGACTTTTTCAGAAGAGGAATTGAAAATAATGGCCATAGAAGTGGTCACTGAACAGGGTTGGAGGATGGAAGAACACAGAACTTCCACAAATAGCAGAGAATACCAACAAGTAGCCACTGAAGGTCACAGAGCTCCATGACGGGAGTTCCACAGAAGACAGACGGAAACCCAACTGGAGGTCATCAAGAGTACAACGGGAACCCCCAAGCGTAGTGGCAGATTTTTCAGCAGAAACTTTCTACAACAGAATGATGTGGCAGACACATGCAGTGCTCAAAGGAAAAAAAAAAAAAAAAAGGCAAGTTGAGGATTCAGAATTGGAGAGAGAAATGTTTTCCAGACAAGGAACAGCTACAGTTCATCAACACCAAACAAGCCTTCCAAGAAGTGTTAGAGGAACTTTTTTGGCTAAAAACAAAAGGTGTAAATAATAAATTGGCAAATATATAGTAAAGGTAGTGAACTAATCACTTGTGAAGTTAGTATGAAGGTTAAAAGATAAAAGTATAACTACAGTAATTAGTCGAGGTACACAAGATAGATATAAAATGTGACATGAAAAACTTAAAACATGGACAAGGTGCCTGGGTGGCTCAGTTGGTTAAGGGTCTGCTTCAACTCGGGCCATGATCCCGGGGTCCTGGGATCAAGGCCCACGTCAGGCACTCTGCTCAGCAGGGAGTCTGCTTCTCCCTCTGCCTGCTTATGTTCTCGCTCTCTCTAAATAAATCAAAACTTAAAAAAAAAAAATCCTAAATGCTGGGAAGATTAAAAATGTAGAGCTTTAGAATATGTTAAAACTTGAGCCATTATGAACAAAGTAGACTGTGTTATAAAAGTCTCCTGGCCACACAAAGTGAAAGCCTACAGTAAATACAGAGAACTTCAAGAAAACTACGGATACCACTAAACGGAGTCACGAAACCACAGATGAAGAGATACAGGAGAAGGAAGGTGCAGAGAGGAACCATAAAAACTCCAGAAAGCAATTAACAAAATGGCAATGAGCACACACCTATCAAGAGTTGCTGGGCTGCAGGCTGGTTCAACATCTGCAAATCAATGTGATACAATACATTAATAAAGGAAAGAACAAGAACCATATGATACTCTCAATAGATGCTGAAAAAGCATTTGATAGAACAGCATCCTTTCTTGATCAAAACTATTCACAGGAGAGGGATAGAGGGTACATACCTCAATATCATCAAAGCCATCTATGAAAAACATACAGCAAATATCATTCTCAATGGGGAAAAACTGAGAGCTTTTCCCCTAAGGTCAGGAACACGGCAGGGCTGTCCACTATCTCCACTGCTATTCAACATAGTACTAGAAGTCCTAGCCTCAGCCATGAGACAACAAAAAGAAATAAAAGGCATCCAAATTGGCAAAGAAGAAGTCTAACTCTCACTCTTTGCAGATGATGTGACACTTGATGCGGAAAACCCAAAAGACTCCACTCCAAAAATGCTAGAACTCATACAGGAATTCAGTAAAGTGTCAGGATATAAAATCAATGCACAGAAATCAGTTGCATTTCTGTACACCAACAGCAAGACAGAAGAAAGAGAAATGAAGGAGTCGATCCCATTTACAATGACACCCAAAACCATAAGATGCCTAGGAATACATCTAACCAAAGAGGGAAAGCATCTGTACTCAGAAAACTGTAAAGCACTCATGAAAGAAATGAAGACACAAAGAAATGGAAGAACAAATATTGTGAAAATGTCTATGCTACCTCGAGCAATCTACATATTTAATGCAAGCCCTATCAAAATACCATTGACTTTTTTCAAAGAAATGGAACAAATGTCCAATGGAAAAAAGACAGCCTCTTCAACAAATGGTGTTGGGAAAATTGGGCAGCCACATGCAGAAGAATGAAACTGAACCATTTGCTTACACCACACACTATAAAATAGACTCAAAATGGATGAAAGACCTCAATGTGAGACAGGAATCCATCAAAATCCTTGAGGAGAACACAGGCAGCAACCTCTTCGACCTCAGCCGCAGCAACTTCTTCCTAGAAACATCACCAAAGGCAAGGGAAGCAAGGGCAAAAAAATGGGACTTCATCACGATCAAAAGCTTTTGCACAGCAAAGGAAACAGTCAACAAAACCAAAAGACAACCGACAGAATGGGAGAAGATATTTGCAAATGACATATCAGATAAAGGGCCAGTATCCAAAATCTATAAAGAACTTCTCAAACTCAACACCCAAAGAACAAATAATCCAATCAAGAAATGGGAAGAAGACATGAACAGACATTTCTGCAGACGACATCCAAATAGCCAACAGACACATGAAAAAGTGCTCAGCATCACTCGGCACCAGGGAAATACAAATCAAAACTATAATGAGATACCATCTCACACCAGTCAGAATGGCTAAAATTAACCAGTCAGGAAACGACAGATGTTGGCGAGGATGCAGAGAAAGGGGAACCCTCCTACAGTGTTGGTGGGAATGCAAGCTGGTGCAGCCACTCTGGAAAACAGTACGGAGGTTCCTCAAAAAGGTGAAACCAGAGCTACCCTATGACCCAGCAATCACACTACTGGGTATTTACCCTGAAGATACAAGTGTAGTGATCCAAAGGGGCACGTGTACCTGAATGCTTATAGCAGCAATGTCCACAATAGCCAAACTATGGAAAGAGCCTGGATGTCCATCAACAGATGAATGGATAAAGAAGATGTGGTATATATATATACATAATGGAATACTATGCAGCCATCGGAAAAAAAAAAAAAAAGCCAAAAATGAAATCTTGGCATTTGCAACAACATGGATGGAATTAGGGGGTATTATGCTAAGTGAAATAAGTCAATCAGAGAAAGACAATTATCATATGATCTCTGTGATGTGAAGAATTTGAGAGGCAGGGCAGGGGGTTGTGCAGGGTAGGGAGGGGAAAAAATGAAACAAGATGGGATCGGGAGGGAGACAAACCACAAAAGACTCTATCTCATGAAACAAACAGGGTTGCTGGGGGGTAGGGGGAACGGATAGGGTGGCTGGGTTATGGACGTTGGGGAGGGTATGTGCTATGGTGAGTGCTGTGAAATGTGTAAGCCTGATGATTCACAGACCTGTACCCCTCAAACAATACATTATATGTTAAAAAATAAATTTAAAAAAGTTAACTTAAACAGAAATGGGCTAAAGAGGCCAATCAAAAGATGGGTTGACTCAAAGGATCAACAAAAACAAGACCCGCCTCCCTGCTACCTACAAGAGGCTTCCTCCAGGTCTACAGCCACATGGACTGAAAGGGAAGGGATGGAAAAACAAAGTACTCCAAGCAAATCAAAACCTTGAGGAGCAATAGTTAGATCAGACCAAACAGATTTAAACAAAGACTGTACTAAGGGGGAAAAAAAAAAAAGGCACTATATGATGATAAAAAAGTCAATCCAAGAAGATATAACTTTCATAAGTATTTATGCACCCAACATAGGAACATCTAAATACATGAAGCAAATATTAAAGGATATAAAGGAAGAAAAGGACAGTAATTCGAGAAAAGTAGGGGACCTTATTACCTCGCTTACATCAGTTAATGGCCTTAAATGACACGAGTTCCCATAGAGTTAACATGTTTAGAGAACATTCCATCCAAACACGGGAGAAGGTACATTCTTCTCAAGGGCACATGCAACATGTAACAAGTTGGGCCACAGAACATTTCTCAAAACATCTAAGAAGAATGGAATCATCGAAAGCACCTTTTATTTTTGACTACAACAGTATGAAACTAGAAATCACAAGAAGGAAACTGGAAAAAACCCCACAAAGATGTCAATACTAAACATTCTGAGCAACCCAGGGGTCAACAAAGAAATCAAAAAGGAAATAAAATCACTTGCACAAATGAAAATCGGAAACACAAGGTTTCAAAATCTGTGGTACATGAACAATGAATCTTGTAACAAACACTGAAAAAATAAAAAAAAATAAAATGTCTTACTGTGAAAAACAGAAACAAAAAACAAAAACAAAATCTGTGGATGCAACACAAGCAGTTCTAAGACAGAAGTTCACAGCAACACAAGCCTACCTTGAGAAACAAGAAGAATCCCAAATAAATAAACAACTAGAAAAAGATAGCCCAAAGCTAGTGGAAGAAAGAAAATAAGTCAGGAAATTAGTGAAATTGTGGTCAAAAAAATAGAATGCATCAATGTAACTAAAAGTTCATTTTTTTAAGTGGTAAACAAAACTGATAAACCTCTAGCTAGATTCATCAAAAGAGGCTTAAATAAAATCAGAAATGCAAAGGATCATAAGCAACTACTATAAACAATTATATGCCAACAAATTGGAAAACAGAAAAAAATGGATCGATTCCTAGAAACTATCTTCCAAGCCTCCATTATGAAGAAGTAGAAAATCTGAATAGAGCAAATCCAAGTAATAAAATTGAATCAGTAATTAAAAAACCCACAAAGTCCAGGACCAGAAAGTTCTGCAGGTGAATTCTACTAACCACTTATAGAACAGTTATAACCTATCCTTCTCAATTTATTCCAAAAACTGAAGGAATGCTTTCAAATTCATTTTACAAGGGCAGCATTACCCTGATACCACATAGAGACAGCACAACAAAAGAAAATACAGTCCAATAAACATGAAGGACACAGATGCAAAAGTTCTCAAGAAAATGTTAGCAAACTGAATTCAAGAATGCAGGAAAAGATCACATGCCACAGTCAAGTGGGATTTATTTCAGGGAGACAGGATGGTTCAAATCCACAAAACAATGTACTATACCACATTAACATAACAAAGGATGAACGCATCTCAATAGATACCAAGGACACATCTGATAAACTTCAATAGCCATTTATGATAAAGATTCTTGAAGTAGGTATAGAGGAAACATACCTCAACATAATGAAGACCATATACAAAAATCCCACAGCTAACAACATATTCAAATATTGAAAAACTAAGAGCTCTTCCCCGAAGACCAGCAACAAGCCAAGGATGCTCTACTTTTGCCACTTTTATTCAACACAGTATTTGAAGTCCTAACCAGAGCAGTTACTGAAGAATAAGAAATAAAACTGTCACTATGGATAGAGGACATGGTACTATAAATAGCAAAACCTAAACACACCACCAAAACACTATTAGAATGAATAAGTGAATTTGGCAAAGTAGTAGGCTACAAAATTAACACAGAAATCTTTTGTTTTCATACATGACTAACGAGCTATCAGAGAAATCTAGTAAACAGTCCTACTTGCAACTGCACCAAAAAATAAATTAATTAATTAATTAATTAATTAAAAAAAAAAAAAAAACCTAGGTATGAATTTAACCAAAGAGATGAAAGACTGGTACTCTGAAAACTGCAAGACATTGATGAAAGAAACTGAAGATGACACAAATAATGGAAAGATATACCATGCACATGGATTAGAAAGCTTAGTATTATTAAATGTCCATACTATTCACAGCAATCTAAAGATTCAGTACAACCCCATGAAAACATGAATGGCATTTTTCCAGAAAACCGGAACAAACAATCCTAAAATTTGTATGGAACCACAAAGGACATCGAATAGCTAAAGCAATCCTGAGAAAGAACAAAGCCAGAGGTAGCAAACTCCCCGATTTCAAACTATACTACAAGTCTATGGTAATGAAAACAGTATGGTACCGGCACGAAAACAGACACATAGATCAATGGAACAGGATAGAGAACTTAGAAATAAGCCTATGCTTATATGGTCAAAGGAAGCAAGACCATATAATGGGGAAAAGACAGTCTCTTCAATAAACGGTGCTGGGTAAACTGGACAGCTACAGGCTAAAAAGTGAAACTGGACTTATACCAAATACGAAATAAATACAAAATAAATTCAAATGCAATAAAAGGTTAAATGGGAGACCTGAAACCATAAAAGTCCTCCAAGAAAACACACAGTAAGTTCTTTGACATCAGTTTCAGTATTTTTTTGGTACTAGTTTCTTCAGGCAAGGGGAACAAAAGCTAAACTAAAGGAACTAGATCAAACTAAAAAGCTTTTGTATGCTGAAACCATCAACAAAATGAAAGGACAACCTACTGAATGTTAAAGATATTTGCAAGTCATACGTTCAGTGAGGGGTTAATATCCAAAACATATGAAGAACTCACAAAACTTAATATCAAACACAACCCAATGAAAAAAAACAGGCAGAAGACTTGAAAAGACATTTCCCAAAGATGCCACCCAACAGCAACATGAAAAGAGGCTCAACATCACTCACCATCAGGGAACTATAAACCAAAACCACAATGAGAAAGCACCTCACACCTGTCAGATTGGTGATTATGAAAAAGAAAGAAATGTTGGTGAGGATGTGGAAGAAACAGGAACCCTCGTGCCCTGTTGGTAGGAATGTAGATTTGTGCTGACACTAGAGAAAACAGAACAGAGATTCTTGAAAAAATTAAAAGCAGTACTACCACACAATCCAGCAATGCCACTTCTGGGTATTTATCTAAAAAAGGAAAACATGAACTCAAAGAGATAAGATGTACCCCTCTTGTTCATTTCTGAATCATTTACAACAGCCAAGATATGGAAGCGACCCAAGCATCCGCTGATAGAGGAATGGATAAAGATGGGATGTATGCACACAGCAAAATAGTACTCGGCCACAAAAAAAAAAAAAATGAAATCTTGCTATTTGTTACCAAATGGATGGATTGAGAGGATATTATGCTAAGTGAAATAAATCAGGCAGAGAACGACAAATACCACGTAATTTCACTTAAGTATGAAATCTAAAAAAAAACCCTAACAAATGGACAAAACAGACCACAGATATAGGAGACAAATGATTGGTTACCAGAGTGGGGAGGAGTTGTTAAAGGGACTTCACAAACCTTGATTTATAAAATAAAGTCTTGGCCATATAATGGGACAGCACAGGGAATACAGCAAATAATACTGTAATAACTTTTCATGGATTCAGGTGGTAACTAGACTTACTGTGGGGACCAGTGTGTAATATATAAAAATATCAAATCACTATGATGTATACCTGAAACAGAAAACAGTATGTCAATGATACTTCAATAAAAAGATCCATCCAAAAATAAATAAATAAATAAAAAATAAAAAGATCCATCCATATGCTCCCTACAAAAGATTTCAGATCTGAAGAAACACAGACTTAAGAGTGAAGGGACAGAGAATGATAGTTCATACAAATCAAAACCCAAACAAAGCTGGGGTAGCTATAGTTATGTCAGGCAAAATAAACTTTTAAAGACGACTGGAATAAGAAAACAAGCATTACATAATGATGCACGGGTCCATCCACCAAGAGGATATAACATTTGTGAATATTACTGCACTCATCATAGGCACACCTACATACATCAAGCAAATATTAATGGGCCTAAAGAAAGAAATAGATAGCAATACAATAATAGCACATGACTTAATGCTCCAGTGACATCAATGGAGCGATAAACCAGACAGAAAAGCAGTAAGTAAACATAGGTCGTAAGTGACAGGTTGGATCAGAGGGACTTAACATATACATACATACATATATGTGTGTATATACACATATATATACACACATATATGTATGTATGTATGTCTATACACACACACACACACACACAGACCATTTCATCCAAAAGCAACAGAATACAGATTTTTCTTAAGTGCATATGGAACAATCTCCAGGATAAGTCATACATTAGGCCATAAAGCAAATCTTAATAAACTTAAGACTGAAATATAAAGCATCTTTTCTGACCACAACGGTATGAAAATAGAAATTAATTATAAGAAAACTGATAAAACGTGGAGATTAAACGATGTTACTGAACAACCTATGGGTCAACAAGAAAAAAATTCAAAGGAGAAATAAATAAATACCTTGATGAAATGAAAATGAGAATAAAAACACAGCATACCACAACTTAGGCAGCAAAAGCACTTCTAAGAGGCTACATTGAGAAAGAAGAAAATCTCAACCTATTTTTTCACCTCAAGGGACTAGAAGAACAAACCAAGTCCAAAGTTAGTAAAAAGAATAAGATAATAAAAATCAGAGCAGAAATAAACGAAATAGAGTGTAAAAAGACAAAGATCAATGAAATTAAAAGCTTTTTCTTTGAAAACCAACAAAACTGACAAACCTTTAGCTACACTCACCAAGGAAAAAAGGCCTCACAATCAGAAATGAAAGAGACGTGACAACTGACACCACTGAAACACAAAGGATCTTATGAGAGTACTATGAACAATTAGTACGCCAACAAATTGGACAACTTAGAAGAAATAAATTCCTAGGACTCTACAACTTACCAAGACTAAATCATAAAAAGATAGAAAATATGAACAGATCAATTACTGTGTAAGATCAAATCAGTCATCAAACACCTTCTAACTGATGGAAGCCCGGGACCAGACATCTTCACTGGTGAATTCTACCAAATGTTTAAAGAATGAATAAATAAGAATCTCCTTAAACTCAAACAATGAAGAGGAAGAAACACTTGCAAACTCTTTTTCAGAGGCCAGTATTACCCTGGTACCAAAGCAGACAAGGAAGCTACAACGAAAGAGTATTATGGGCCAATATACCTGATGAGCACAGATGCAAAAATCCTCAATGAAATACTGGCAATACAAATTGAACAACACATTAAAAGGATCATATACCACAATCAAGAGGGATTTATTCTAGGGTGCCTGGCTGGCTCAGTCAGTAGAGCATGTGACTCTTGATCTCGGGATTCTAAGTGTGAGCCCCACGTTGGATATGATTACTTAACAAATAAAATTTTAAGAAAAAAAAGAGATTTATTCCAGGCATGCAAGGATGGTTTAAATCCATAAGTCAAGCAACATGATACATCACAGTAACAGAACAAAGGATAAAAATCATGATTATCTCGATAGAGGTATAAACGGCATTTGACAAAATTCAACATCCATTTATGATAGAAACTGTGAACAAAGTATAGAGGGACATATAGAGGGACAATACCTCAACATACTAAAGGCCGTGTATGACAAGCCCACAGCGGTTATTACATTTGATGGAGAAAATCTGAAAGCCTTTCCTTTAAGATCAGGATCGAAAACAAGGATGCCCACTCTTGCCACTTTCATTCAACACAGTACTGGAAGTCCTACCCTGAGCAGTTAAGCAAGAAATAGAAAAGGCACACGTATTTGAAAGGATGAAGAAAAACTGTCGCTATTTGCAGATCTTACTAGATACAGAAAACCCTAATGACTTCAAAATATGTTAGAGCTAATCAAAGAATTCAGTGGAAGGATACAAAATCAATACGCCAAAATGTTTTGTGTTTCTATATGCCAGTAACAAGCTATGAGATAAACTAAGAAAATTATTCCACTTACAGTTGTCTCCCAAAGAATAAAATACCTAGGAATAAATTTAACCGCAGAGGTGAAACACCTGTAAACTGAAAGCTATCAGGTATAAAATGAAACAAGGTGAAGCATAAACAGAGAAATGGAAAAAATATTAGTCTATCAAACTGGAAGATACAGCATTGTTAACATGTCCTTACTATCCCGAGCAACCTGTAGGTTCAAGGAACTCAATCAAAATTCCAATGGCACTTTTCACAGAAATCAAAGAAACTCTAAAATGAAATGAAACCACAAAAGATCCACAGTAGCCAAAGCGATTCTGAGAAAGCACAAAGCTGGAGGTACCACACTCACTGATTTCAAACTATATTACAAACTTCTAGCAATCAAAACAGTATGGAATTGGCATTAAAAACACACACATAGATGGATGGCACAGAACAGAGAGTCCAGAAAAAAAGCACACACAGGGTCAATTTATGGCAGAGCCATGAACATACCATGGTGAAGGGACAGTCTCTCCGGTAAGTGGTACTGGGAAAACAGGACAGCTACATGAAAAAAAAGTGAAACTGGATCACTACCTTACACGTAACAAGAATTATTCTAACATAGATTGAAGACTTGAGCATAAGATCTGAAACCATAAAGCTCCTAGAAGGAATAAGGCAGTAAGATCCTTGACATGGGTCTTGACTTAGGGTGCCCGCTCTGAAAAATCATTGCTAGCAAAAGGAAAATAAACGAGTGTGACTATATCAGATGAAAAACCTTCTACACAACAATGGAAGCCATCCACAAAATGAAAAAGCAACTACCGAATGGGAGGAAAAAAAAAAACTGCAAATCATCTCTGTTAAGGAGGTAATATTCACAATCTATAAAGGTCTTCTACAACTCAATAGCAAAACAATCCAACTACAAAAGGGGCCAAGAATTTAGACAGACACTTTCCCAAAGACATATATAGATGGCCAACAGGTACAGGAGAAGGTGCTCAACATCTCTCAGGGAAACGGGAGATCAAAACCACAATGAGGTACCACCTCGCACCTGTTAGAATGGCTAGTGTCAGGGGCGCCTGGGTGGCTCAGCGGGTTAAAGCCTCTGCCTTCAGCTCAGGTCATGATCTCAGGGTCCTGGGATCGAGCCCTGCTTCGGGCTCTCTGCTCAGTGGGGAGCCTGCTTCCCCCTGTCCCTCTGCCTGCCTCTCTGCCTACTCTCTCCTCTCTGTCAGATAAATAATAAATTCAAAATGTGTAAAAAAAATAAAAATAAAATCAAAATAAAATCAAATGGCTAGTGTCAAAAAGACCAGAAGCAAGAGTGTTGGTGAGGATGTGGAAAAGAGGGGACCCTTGAACAATGTTGGTGGGGACATAAATTTGTGCAGCCACCGTGGGAAGCACTATAGAGGGTCCTCAAAAATTAAAAAAAAGGACATTATCCAGCAATTCCACGTGTAGGTATTTCCATGAAGAAAATAATACTAAATTAAAAAGATGTGTGAACTCCCCGTGTTCACTGCAGCATTACTTATAGTCAAGATTTGAAAACAACTAAGTGCCCGCTGAGGGGTGAATAAAGAAAATGTGGGGGGGTGTGTGTGGGTGAGTGGTGGAATATAATTCAGCTATAAAAATAATGAAATCCTGCCATTTGTGGCAACATGGATGGACCCAGAGGGTATTACTATACTAAGTGAAACAAGCAAGATAAATACCGGTATGATCTTACTTAAATGTGAATTCTTACAAATTAAACCAAATAAACACAAACGAAAACCGTGAAGCTGGTTGCCAGAGGTGGGGTGGGACGGTGAGTGAAGGGGGTCAAAAGGTACTTCTAGGTAGAAAAATCACTAAGTCTGGTGGGTTATGGTAGAGTATGGTAAATATAGTTAGTAATACTGTGTATGTGACAGTTGCTAAGAAAGTACATCTTCTACATTCCCAGCAAAAGAAAACATTTGTAACTATTTGTGATGATGCCTACTAATCAGATTTACTGTGATCATTTTATAGTATATACAACTACCAGTATGTTGTACCCCTGAAACTGACATGTCATTTTTTACCCTCAGTTTTTAAAAAGAAAAAGTGGAAGAGGCAGAAGAGAGGGTCAAAGAGAGGCCATGTGAGGAGGATGTTCTTGCCCTCAGCCTCCAGATGGACCCACAGCACACAGGGAACTGCCGAATTGTGAAGTAATAAATTTGGGTTGTTTAAGCCACTACGTTTGTGCTGGTTTGTGACGGCGGCCCCAGAAAGCTAACCCACCGCGTCTCAGGAGAGCTCAGAGAAACTAAACAGCGAGGGGTGAGAGGGCCACTCTCTGCAAGTGGATTAGAGAAGTGAATCTAAAGGAAGGAAGGATCTCATTGAGGTCCCTTAGATAGGCCTTAGGCATCAAATGCTGGGTTATCAGAACTGGGGAATAACCGTTCAGAATTGGAAAAGGTAAAATTAATAAAAGGCAGGCTCACTGAAAAGACTGGCACCGAGAACAGATGTGGGTGTGGGGACACAGACACTCGTCACACTGCTGACAGACAGCAAAACTCCAGGGTGGGCAGGCAGGACGCCTGTGTGTGACGTTTGAAAAACGTCTGCAGTGATTTAGGGGTAGACATTTTCAGGAGAGTATTTAGAGTGAGACTGATATGTTTTGTTAGACACATTAATGAATGGTAACGTATACTGCTGTCCGAAGGTAGGAAAATGTTCATAACATAGAAAAATTAGGCTACAAAACAGTGTGCTGTGCTCTTACAAAGAAAATAGGTAGAGAAAAAACTGGAAGGCAAATTCTCAAAATGCTAAATGTATACAGGGTAATGGGATTACAAATGGTCCTTTCTTAAAAAAAAATATTTTCCAAGTTGTCTGCATTAAGCATGTCATCAGGAACAAACCTAATAAAAAAAAAACTTGACGTGTATCTGTACTGTTTCACACAGCAGACCATAACCTAGTGGGATTAATTACCTGGAGAGGAGGTGTGGGGTGAGGACATCATTATGTAGGAAAGTTTTGAGTTTTGAAGGCACCTTAACCTTGTATAAATATAAGAATTATCAACCAGGGCTGGAATGAAACTAAGATTGAAGAGGTGTTGGTCGCAAAATTTTTGAATGGATAAAGAAGATATACAAACACGCACAAACACATTCACACAATATAATATTACGCAGCCATAAAAAGAATGAATTTTTGCCATTTGCAACAACATGGATGAAGCTAAAATATTACATTAAATGAAATACATCAGCAAGATGGCAGAAGAGTAGGAGACCTAAATATCATCAGGTCCCAGGAGTTCAGCTAGATAGTTATCAAACCATTCTGAACACCTACAAACTCAACAGGAGATTGAAGAGAAGAAAAGAAGCAATTCTAGGAACAGATAATCGACACTTTCTGGAAGGTAGGACATGGAGAGAAGTGAATCTGAGGCAATATATGGGAAGGTAGACCACGGGGGGAAGGGCCAGCTCCCGGAAAGCGGTAGAGCAGCAGAGCACAAAATCAGAACTTTTAGAAGTCTGCTCTACTGAGGGATGTCGCTCCAGAGGCTAAGTGGGGGGTGGAGCCCTCATGGAGACAGTGTGGTCTCAGGACCCTCGGGGTCACAGACAGACCAGGGGTGTCTGAGGGTGGCAGAGCTCCCAGGTATCAGAGGGGGAAGCCGGGTGCAGAGATGGAGCCGAGGGGTGAGCTCTCAGCTTGGGGTTACCTTAAACCATGATCTGAGGCACAGTCGGGCCACTGCTCTTCAAGAGGGACCCCACAAGGGGCAGATCCGGGGAGACCCTCACTTTCCTCCCCCGGGGAGGGTGGCATGGGAGCGCACTGCAGGAATCAGTTGGGTTGAGAGACTCCAAACGGGGCCGTGCACCAGAGATAGAAACACTCCGTCACAGGCCAGGTGAGCTCGGAGTGCGGCTGGAGACCAGGGAAATGGGAGGGATTGACTGCTTTTCTGAGGGCGCACTGAGGAGTTGGGGCCCCGAGCTCTCATCTCCTATGGGGCCGGAGATTGGGAGGCTGCCATCTTCATTCTCCTCCTCCAAAGCAGTACAGAAAGTGCTCAGGGAACAAAAGCTCTGAGAGAAAACCCGTGCAGATTACCTAGCCCGGGCCCTGACCAGGGCAGTGCAATTCCGCCTCTGGGCAAAGACACTTGAGAATGACTGCAACAGGCCCCTCCCCCAGAAGATGAGCAAGAACATCCAGCCAAGACCAAGTTCACCAATCACTGAAAACCATGGAACTCCAGAGCTAGGGGAAAGCAATACAGAATTCATAGCTTTTTTTCCCATGATCCTTCAAAGATCCCATGATCTTTCAAAGTTAAATTTTTTTAATGGTTCCTATTATTTTTTATCAATACCTTTTAAAAATATTTTTTCATTTTCATTGTTATAGTCATAATCTAGCCCTTCATTGTACTTAATCTTATTTTTTGTATACATATAGGTTTTTCTTTCTTTAAAATTTTGAGATAGTTTCTTCTAATAGATCAAAATATATCCTAAATCTAGCAGATGGCTTTGTTCTAGTCTCCAGCCTGATCACATTCTTTCCTTGTTTTTTCTTTATTCAACCAACTTATCAATTCCTTTTTTAGAATCTTTTTGAATTTTCATCTTTAGAGTCATATTCCACCCCTTCATCATGTTTACCCTTATTCTTGTATATATGTAAGTTTTTCCTTCTTTAAAATTTTGGGAGGTAGTTTCTTCTAACAGACCAAAATCAAGTGTGTGGCTCTGTTCTATTCACCAAATAAAAAACACACACACACACACACACATATTTTTTTTTTCCTCTTTTCTTCTCCCCCCAGTTTTGGGTCTCTTCTGATTTGGTTAGTGTATATTTTTCTGGGGTCATTGCTACCCTTTTAGTATTTTCTATCATTCATTTATTCTTATCTGAATAAAAGGACAAGGCAGAAAAACTCATCTCAAAACAAAGAACAAGTGGTATTACTGATGGCTAGGGACCTAATCAATATGGACATTAGTAATATGTCAGAACTAGACTTGAGAATGATGATTATCAAGGTGCTAGCTGGGCTCGAAAACATGGAAGATACTAGAAAATCCCTTTCTGGAGAAATAAAAGAACTAAAATCTAACCAAGTTGAAATCAAAAAAGCTACTGATGAGGTGCAATTAAAAAATAGAGGCTCTTACTGCTAGGATAAATGAGGCAGAAGAGAGATTTAGTGATATAGAAGACCAAATGATGGAGAATAAAGAAGCTGAGCAAGAGACAAACGACTACTGGACCATGAGGGGAGAATTTGATAGATAAGTGATACCATTAGATGAAACAATATTAGAATAATTGGGATCCCAGAAGAAGAAGAAAGAGAGAGAGGGGCAGAAGGTATATTGGAGTCAATTATAGCAGAGAATATCCCTAATTTGGTGAAGGGAACAAGCATCAAAATCCAGGAGGCACAGAGAACCCCCCTCAAAAATCAATAAAAATAGATCCACATCCCCTCACCTAATAATAAAACTTACAAGTCTCAGTGACAAAGAGAAAATCCTGAAAGCAGCTCGGGACAAGAGGTCTGTAACATGCAATGGTAGAAATGTTAGATTGGCAGCAGACCTATCCACAGAGAGCTGGCAGGCCAGAAAGGACTGGCATGACATATTCAGAGGACTGAATGAGAAAAATATGCAGCCAAGAATACTATATCGAGCTAGGCGGTCAATGAAAATAGAAGCAGAGATAAAAAGCTCCCAGGACAAACAAAAACTAAAACAATTTGCAAACACCAAGCCAGCCCTACAGGAAATAATGAAAGGGGTCCTTTAAGCAAAGAGAGCCTAAAAGTAACACAGACCAGAAAGGAACAGAGATAAGGTACAGTAACAGTCACCTTACAGGCAATACAATGGCACTAAATTCTTATGTTTTGATAGTTACCCTGAATGTAAATGGGCTAAATGCCCCAATCAAAAGACACAGGGCATCAGAATGGATAAAAAAAACAAGACCCATCTATATGCTGTCTGCAAGAAACTCATCTTAGACCCAAAGACACCTCCAGATTTAAAGTGAGGGAGTGGAAAACAATTTACCATGCTAATGGACATCAAAAGAAAGCTGGGGTGGCAATCCTTATATCAGATAACTTAGATTTTAAGCCAAAGACTAGAATAGTTGAGGAGGGACACTATAACATACTTAAAGGGTCTGTCCAACAGGAAGATCTAAGCATTTTAAACATCTATGCCCCTAACATGGGAGAAGCCAATTATATAAACTAATTAATAACAAAATCAAAGAAACATATCAATAATAAAATAATAGTAGAGTACTTTAACACCCCCCATCCACTGAAATGGACAGATCATCTAAGCAAAAGATCAACAAGGAAATAAAGGCTTTACATGATACACTGGACCAGATGGACGTCACAGATATATTTAGAAAATTCCATCCCAAAGCAACAGAATACACATTCTTCTCTAGTGCACATGGAACATTCTTCAGAATAGATCACATCATGGGTCACAAATCAGGTCTCAACTGGTACCAAAAGATTGGGATCATTCCCTGCATATTTTCAGACCACAATGCTTTGAAACTAGAACTCAATCACAAGAGGAAAGTTGGAAAACACTCAAATACATGGAGGCTAAAGAACATCCTACTAAAGAATGAATGGGTCAACCAGGAAATAAAAGAAGAATTTAAAAAAATTCATGGAAACAATGAAAATGAAAACACAATTGTTTAAAATCTTTGGGACACAGCAAAGGTGGTCATGAGGGGAATGTATATAGCAATACAAGCCTTTCTCAAGAAATAAGAAAGGTCTCAAGTACACAACCTAACCCTACACCTAAAAGAGCTGGAGAACGAACAGCAACGAAAGCCTAAACCTAGCAGGAGAGGAGAAATAATAAAGATCACAGCAGAAATCATCAACGACACTAGGAGCTGGTTCTTTGAAGAATTAATAAGATTGATAAACCCCTAGCCAGACTTACCAAAAAGAAAAGAGAAAGGACTCAAATTAATAAAATCATGAATGAAAGAGGAGAGATCACAACCAACACCAAAGAAATACAATTATAAGAACATATGATGAACAACTATACACCAGCAAATTTGACAATCTGGAAGAAATGGATGCATTCCTAGAGAGGTAAACTACCAAAACTGAACCAGGAAGAAATAGAAAAACTGAACAGACCCAAAACCAATAAGGAGATTGAAACACTGATCAAAAATCTCCCAAAAAACAAGAGCCCAGGGCCAGATGGCTTCCCAGGGAATTCTACCAAACATTTAAAGAAAAATTAATACCTATTCTCCTGAAACTGTTCCAAAAAATAGAAATGGAAGGAAAACTTCCAAACTCATTTTATGAGGCCAGCATTACCTTGATCCCAAAACCAAAGACCCCACTAAAAAGGAGAATTACAGACCAATATCCTTGATGAACACAGATGCAAAAATTCTCACCAAAATACTAGCCAATAGGATCCAACAGTACATTAAAAGGATTATTCACCACAACCAAGTGGGATTTTCTTTTGGGCTGCAAGGTTGGTTCAACATCCACAAATCAATCAATGTGATACAATACATTAATAAAGGAAAGAACAAGAACCATATGATACTCTCGACAGATGCTGCAAAAGCATTTGACAAAGTACAGCATTCTTTCTTGATCAAAACTATTCCCAGTGTGGGCATAGAGGGTACATTCCTCAATATCATCAAAGCCATCTATGAAAAACCCACAGCGAATATCATTCTCAATGGGGAAAACCTGAAAGCTTTTCCCCTAAGATCAGGAACACGGCAGGGCCGTCCACTATCACCACTGCTGTTTAACACAGTACTAGAAGTCCTAGTCTCAGCAATCAGACAACAAAAAGAAATAACAGGCATCCAAATCGGCAAAGAAGTAGTCAAACTCTTACTCTTTGCAGATGATGTGATACTTTATGTGGAAAACCCAAAAGACTCCACCCCAAGACTGCTAGAACTCATCCAGGAATTCAGTAAAGTGTCAGGATATAAAATCAATGCACAGAAATCAGTTGCATTTCTGTACACCAACAACAAGACAGAAGAAAGAGAAATGAAGGAGTCGATCCCATTTACAATTGCACCCAAAACCATAAGATGCCTAGGAATAAACCTAACCAAAGAGGTAAAGCATCTGTACTCCGAAAACTATAAAGCACTCATGAAAGAAATGAAGGAAGACACAAAGAAATGGAAAAACGTTCCGTGCTCATGGATTGGAAGAACAAATATTGTAAAGATGTCTATGCTACCTCGAGCAATCTACATATTTAATGCAATCCCTATCAAAATACCATCAATTTTTTTCAAAGAAACGGAACAAATAATCCTAAAATTTATATGGAACCAGAAAAGTCCCTGAATAGCCAGAGGAATGTTGAAAAAGAAAACCAAAGCTGGTGGCATCACAATTCCAGACTTCAAGCTCTATTACAAAGCTGTAATCATCAAGACAGTATGGTACTGGCACAAAAACAGACGCATTGATCAATGGTACAGAAAGGAGGGCCCAGAAATGGACCCTCAACTCTATGGTCAAGTAATCTTTGACAAAACAGGAAAGAATGTCTGATGGAAAAAAGTCTCTTCAACAAATGGTGTTGGGAAAATTGAACAGTCACATGCAGAAGAATGAAACTGAACCATTTCCTTACACCACACACTAAAACAGACTCAAAATGGATGAAAGACATCAATGTGCAACAGGAATCCATCAAAATCTTTGAGAACACAGGCAGCAACCTCTTCTCCTCAGCCGCAGCAACTTCTTCCTAGAATCATCACCAAAGGCAAGGGAAGCAAGGGCAAAAATGAACTATTGAGAATTCATCAAGATCAAAAGCTTTAGCACAGAAAAACACCAAAAGACAACCGACAGAACAGAGCAGATATTTGCAAATAACATATCAGATAAAGGGCTAGTATCCAAAATATATAAAAACTTATCAAACTCAACACCCAAAGGACAAATAATTCAACCAAGAAATGGGAAGAAGACATGAACAGACATTTCCGCAAAGAGGACATCCAAATGGCCAACAGACACATGAAAAAGTGCTCAACATCACTCGGCATCAGGGAAATACAAATCAAAACCACAGTGAGATACCACCTCACACCAGTCAGAATGGATAAAATTAACCACTCAGGAAACGACAGGTGTTGGCGAGGAAGCAGAGAAAGGGGAACCCTCCTACACTGTTGGTGGGAATGCAATTGCGCTGGAGCAGCAACTCTGGAAAACAGTATGGAGGTTCCTCAAAAAGGTGAAACTAGAGCTACCCTATGACCCAGCAATCACAGTACTGGGTATTTACCCTGAAGATACAAATGTAGTGATCCGAAGGGGCACGTGCACCCAAATGTTTATAGCAGCAATGTCCACGATAGCCAAACTATGGAAAGAACCTAGATGTCCATCAACAGATGAATGGATAAAGATCTGGTGTTTGTGTGTGTGTGTGTGTGTATATATACATATATACATATATATACACACAAACACACACATATACACACAACGGAATACTATGCAGCCATCAAAAAATTCCGAAATCTTGCTATTTGCAATGACGTGGATGGCACTAGAGGGTATTATGCTAAGCGAAATAAGTCAATCAGAGAAAGACAATTATATAATCTCTCTGATATCAGGAATTTGAGAGGCAGGGCGGGGGTTCCTGGGGGGTAGGGGAGGGAAATGAAACAAGATAGGATCAGGAGGGAGACAAACCCTAAGAGACTCTAAACCTCAGGAAATAAACTGAGGGTTGCTGGGGGATGGGGTGAGGGATAGGGTGGCTGGGGGACGGACATCTGGGAGGGTATGTACTATGGTTAGCACTGTGAAATGTGTATGCCTCATGATTCACAGACCTGTACCCCTGGGGCAAATAATAAATTATATGTTAATAAAAAAAATGAATGAAATAAGTCAGAGATAGACAAGTACCATATGATCCTAGTCATAGGTGGATTTTAAGACACCCAAAAAATAAGCCAAGGAAAAAGACACAAACCAAGAAACAGACCCTTTGCTAGAGAGAACAAACTGAGTGTTACCAGAGAGGGGGATGGAGGGATGGGGAAAATGGGTGATGGGGATGAAGGAGTGTGCTTAATCTGAAAAGCACTGAGAAATGTACAGAATTGTTGAAACACTCTATTGTACACCTGAAACTAACGTAACACTGTATGGTAACTATTCTGCTATTAAAATAAAAAACGTAATTAAAAATACTTCTGAACGCACCAAAATTCAGTATTCTGGGTAAATATCTTTATGCAATATTTGAAAAACTCAAAAGTAATGCAAAGAAAATCCATGATGAACAAAATAACAAAATTTTAAATAAAGACAGGATCTGTGTTTGATCCACAATGGCTAAGAAGGACCACATTTCCAACCCGTTTTGATAATTATTTTCTGAGACACAGATTCTCCCAGTGGGCTTGGTCCTGGGCTCAGCGGCCTCAGGATTCCCTGGGAGCAAGTCAGAAATGCTCACGAGCCCCAACACAGGTCACAGAATCAGAAACTCTGGGGGTGGCGCCCACGGACCAACGCTCCATCAGTCCCTCCAGGGGAGAAGACCACCGTGTTACACAACAGATAGAGGGTATGAAGAGCAGTGTGGGTAGAAAAAGTATTTCACGCTGACTTTTCAAAGACAACATTCAGTGAGCCTTTGCTAGGACGCTGGCCCAATGCTAAGCTCTTCGCACGCCTGGGGGTCATTTTTAGTACCTGGGTTTTATAGAGAAGGAAGGTGACCTTGAGCAGGGTTACCTACCTGGCCTGAGGTTGCCCAGCAAGGACACAGGAGACCGAGGAATGGAATCAAGATCCGCGGGGCTGGAACGGCTGTCTTGTTAGCCCCTGGGGAACCGGCTACGCAGGCAGCAAAGGACAGAAGCAGAGGAAGCGAAACCTGGACTTACCCTCTGACTCGGACTCCTCCTCCTCCTCGTCCTCCTCCTCTTCGTTGCTGTCATCCTCACTCTCTTCCTCTTTGGCGATTTTCTGCCGAGCACTCTTAAACACGGACTGTAAGACGATCGAGTCTTCGTAGATCTAAAGGGTCATAGTGGTACCGGTTAAGAACCGCAAGCTGAGGACCCCAGAACTTCACGCCTGCTTTGTTATGCAGGAGTCCTATTAGAAACACCAGTGCCAGCGCTCACGCCTGCAGGAAACCCAACAGGAAGACGCTGAACTCAAACACAGACACACAGATTCTTCTGGGAAAAAAGCCCATCTGTGGTTGAAATAATTTGTGTGTGTGTCTGTGTGTCTGTGTGTCCGCGGGCATAGGTCTATATACCTAGGGAAGGGCGGGCTTCCGTAAGATAGCCTCTCATTTTTGACAACAAAAGGAGTATTTTAAAAACTGCATTTCTTATTTGAGTTGTTTTATCCAAAACTGTGGAAAAGCGACCTCCTTAAAAATGCAAACACCCTAACAAAATGGAGGCTCGTCTTCATTACTGGTTTATCAGCACCAGCTGTTACTACTCCAATCAATACTTCCCTTTTAGCGTCCGCACACACCTGAGCACAGCCCTGTGGAACTGCTAAGATCTGAAGTTCAAAAATGGTCCCTTCTCCTACTATATATAGAAGAATAAAACTTGACCATTCTCTTACACCATACACAAAGACAAACTCGAAATGGATAAAAGATCTCAACGTGAGGCAGGAATCTATCAAAATCCTAGAGGAGAACATAGGCAGTAACCTCTTTGACATCGGCCACAGCAACTTCTTTCAAGACATGTCTCCAAAGGCAAAGGAAACAAAAGCGAAAATGAACTTTTGGGACTTCATCAAGATAAAAAGCTTCTGCACAGCAAAGGAAACAGTCAACAAAACAAACAGGCAACCCACGGAATGGGAGAAGATATTTGCAAATGACACTATAGACAAAGAGTTGATATCCAAGATCAATAAAGAACTCCTCAAATTCAACACTCAAAAAACAGATAATCACGTCAAAAGATGGGCAGAAGACATGAACAGACACTTCTCCAAAG
>CM052892.1:73407426-73456137 GCA_028534135.1 Potos flavus | reverse complement strand
AAAAAATTAAATGAAATTAAAAATACAAAACAAAACCAAAAATGGTCCCTTCTCTCAAAAAATTAAACACAGAAGTACCATGTGATCCTGCAATCCTGCCTCTGGGTATACACCCAAAAGAGCGGAGCGCAAGGTCTCGAAGGGAGATTTGCACACCTGTGTCTATAGCACCATTACTTGCTCCGAAGAGACAAGAGTGCAAGGAAACCCAGGGTCCACTAGATGGAGGAAGAAAATGCAGTATAGATGGAAAATGAATTCTTCAGCCTTAAAAAAGGAGAAATCCTTCCCCCTGACACAACAAGGTTGAACCTTGAGGACATGATGCTGAGTAATGTTAGCCAGTCAC
Source organism: Potos flavus (assembly GCA_028534135.1). Classification (NCBI taxonomy): domain Eukaryota; kingdom Metazoa; phylum Chordata; class Mammalia; order Carnivora; family Procyonidae; genus Potos; species Potos flavus. The sequence goes on along the minus strand of CM052892.1, from coordinate 73,455,788 downwards.
AAGGTGACAAATACTGTCGGATTTACTTCTGTGAGGTATCAGAAGTAGTCAAATTCATAGGTTCCCAGGATGGGGTCAGGGGGAGTGGTCAATGGGGAGGTGTTTCATGGGTAGAGAGTTTCAGCTTTATCAGATGAAAGCATTCTGGAAATCAGTTGCACCATAAAGAGAACCTACTTAATACTGAACTATACCCTTAAAAATGGTGAAGAGGATACATTTTAGGTGTTTCAACAAATAAAAACCCATGGGCAACAATGGCCCTGGCTCTAGAATAGAGTCCTTTATTAGAAAGAGGAGCCACACGCTCACGAAGGTGACGGGACACCCTAGAGGAGCGCCACAGGACAGAGTGCAAGGGGGACAGAGGGTTGGGAGGGGTCCTGGGATGGGACCGCAGGGGCAGAACCTGCCAGAAAGCAGAATTCAGCTGGATAGGAACAGGTGAGGAGAATTCCATCAGGGCTGAGAAAGGAAGGGGGCTTTCTAGGGAAGGAGACCAAGTGTATGCAGCTGGCATGGTGCCACGGTCAATTTCCTGGCCACGACCGTGGACTGCGTCGGGCAAGATGTTGCTGTCTGGTGGCCATATAAAAAGTACGCAGGCTCTCTCTGTCCTATTGCTTTGCACCAGCATGTATATCCGGGGAAGCCAGTGTTCATGGGGCCAGTGTGATGGGACCACGAGCTGTTTAGGGTGAGAAGCAGCAGGGGAAGGAAGCTACGGCACGAGAGTAGGGCATGACTTTGGAAAGCAGCCTACGGAGACAAAATTCATTCTAGAACCTAATAGCACACGGTGGGTAGTAGACGGGCGGGCAGAGAAGGCTGTGAGAGAGCAACTCGTCCCCAGGATGGGCTGAGAAGGAAGTCAGTCAAGAGGCCACTGGTGACTCTACCTCACGTGCGAGGCCGGGTGTGGGCAGACAGGGAGGCTGTGGCATGGGACGGGGCCAGGGGGCCCAGCGCCATGCTGCCACAGCAGGGTGTGAAGATCCCCCAAATCCATCCAGGGCTTGCAAGTCGTCATGCACAGAAGACATCCTCTTTGACTCGTATTCACCCTCTAGGTCCTGGTTTTCCTTTTAGCGTGCTTTCGAGAGCGTCTCGAACACAGAAGGCGTGTTTTCGAGAACTAGTGTTTCGGTCAAGACAACACCACCGTGAACCCGGAAATGTAGCGTCTTTTCAGAAAAGGTCCATGCAAGGATTCTCATGTTCTCCAGTTTCACGACTGGAATGGGCATGACGGGGGAAAACAAGCAAGATCCAGAGAAAAGCCTAAGAACTAAGAACCTAAGAACACGGACACTGGGTAGTAGACACACGGACCTTTTCTTCCTTCTCCGTGATACGAGAGCATTGGGCCGAAAATAAAGGCAGGAAAAAAGGGGCACCTACAAAAGGGGAGTGGAACTGAGGTGTAATTAAAATGAGTATCCTCTCCCGAGTTATTCTCACCAAATGAGAGTCACTTACTTATACACAGTAGACGAGGGGAGTTCTTTATTGCAGTTGGCTTGATAAGCATTTTCTGTAAGCAATTAGAGACAGTGGTTCTTTTTTCTCTAGATTTTTTTTTTCTTAAATCACAGTAGTTTTGCTTCCTGATGCAAGGTTGCGGTCAGAAAAACGAAGGTGACTATAATCAAATACACAGTCTCAACAAAAGCAGAAACTGTACCTCTAGCCTTTAAGCATTATGCTAAGTGATTTCCCGGAATTCCTCCTCTAATTAGAAGCCAAGCCTTGAAGGGAAGCGCAAGTAGGAGCTAGCACATCTATGGTACAAAGAGTCTGGCCCTAATTTGAAAGTGCCAAAGCCTCAATTTACTTACATGCTAGCATATGATGTAGGTTTTTACCTCTCATTTTTGGTTCCGCCCGGGGGAGTAGCAATGATTCGAATAGCAGAAAAATGACATCTATCACTTAAAAGTGCAGCAGCACAGGTAAGGTTCCACATTTTTCAGAAAACTGAAGACATACCTGGGATCCTTCCAAGTTGAAGGTCTGAGCATTGTGACAGAGAAGCATAACATCTTTCTCCAGGTCACCCAGGCTCCGGTACTTGTGATTACGAATTCTTTCCTAAAGCAAATTTTGGATAAGAGAAAGGAAGGAAGAGGAAGAAGAAAAGAAAATGCGAACAATCATTACTTGGTCAAGAAAAAGCCTGATTTGATTTTCCCTTTGTCTTCCCAGCAGACAGCCCTGCCGGGGATGTGGAGGTGAACAACCAACCGCAGGGGGCGCCATTCAGAGAGGGGACCCACCCTCCCATGGGTGTCCCTTCTTGTAAGGGGGAAGGAGCAGCACAGGATGGGACACACAAACAGCAAAAAGTTGGACGGGGAGTCTGAAACGTCTTAAAGTGTAATGTAATGCTATATGAGCTCTTCACATAATTAAATAAAATACGCAGAAAGACCCAAGGATCTCCCCGCCATTTTGGTGACAACCCTAGATTGGGGGAGGGGTGTCCATGGTGCTCAGACAGGATGCCGCTGCCCAGTTCTCACGGTCATCATTTCAACGGCTTCACCCTTCTTTTTTACAAAGTGCGTAAACAAAATATCTACCTTTATTTTTTTGAAATCCACCGGCTTCCTAATTAATTCATAGTATTCTGGCAATTCTTTCCTTGAAGGTAACTGAATGAAGACTTCGCTGAGCTGCCGCCCTGAACTGGAGGGTGGGAGAAACAGACAGAAACAGATCCGATCATATGCGACCCAGGAAAGCGTTTATTTCAGAAAATGCCCCCAAAGCAAACAGCACCCCGTGCCTACAGACGCGGGGCCCTTTCTATCAGGAAAAATCCCACAACTGTACTGGAAATGCGTGCTCCTCGAGCTCACTCCAGAATCACATTAAAATGCCATTAGATCCCCGCTTCGGTCACACACACACAGGACATGCCATGTCCACTGTGAGTTCGTCCTCCAGAGTGAACCCGGCTCTGCTTTTTGATAGAGATCTTTAAAATGTCCTATTCAACCAACAATTCCATTTTTAAATGAATATAATCGAATCAATGGCTTTATTTCCCCACTCCTTTGTCTTCAAATTCCCTGTCTACTTAGAAAATAGTATGTTCGTATGTACTCTGGAAACTCAGATGAAAAGCCTTTGTGTGTCTGTCTTTTCTGTCTAATTCCTTTTAGAGTATTTTACACACTGTGACCCACGCATACCTTTATTAGTATTTGCCAGAGGAACCCCTTCCGATCGCCTAACTGCGCTCGTGTGCACACGGAGCCCCTTGGGCAGGAAGAAAACTGACCTATGGAGCAAGTGTGGATGCCTCGTGTGTCTGGGATGAGTGTGGTACCCTCCCTCAAATCCGTGGTCGCTTCATTTGAAAGGAAATTTCATAGCAACAAATGCTTCGCAATTTATAACTTTGAAAACCAGTCTCTAATGCACTGTAAGCTTTTAACATCACTTATAGTATCAGAAGCAGGCACGGTTACAGGAACAAAGAATTCCTCATTTAGGTTCAAGAGTCTAACGTCTGACTCGGCCTCTCCAGATCACTGAGGCAGCTCGTGAGGTACGCTGGAGTCATTTTTCACAAAAATCTCGCTTCCCTTACGAGGCAGTCTCTCCTTCCTTTGTGAAGGCAGACGTACCAGATAAATAAACCTACATCACTGCTGTGCAAATTCCAGAAGGTGAGTCCAGGAGTGTGCAAGCACGCTAGAAGCTGTGGCGAAGAACGAGGGACAATATGCTGTTTTAATCCACGGTCCCGGTTGTATAATTAAAAAATATTCAAAATGACAGTTATCATAAAAAAGGCATGCGCAGTAACTCAAACGGTTGCTTAGCAACCAGTGGGGAAAATGCTGAAGAGCACAGGGGCCTGCATAAATTAACCGAAAATCCTCTGTCAAAGGAATGGGCGAGTTTTTCTGTTATGCTGGGTCTCGGTTTTATTTTTTTTTTAATACATATAGGAGCCTCATGAATATGAAAATCAGGGGCACACACAAGGGGTTGAAAAACACTGCCGTTTATGAGGGAATTGGATTTTCAGGTTATCGTGGGCAGAACCCAGGAGCGCCTTCCACCCTACGGCCACCCCTACCCCCGTTTTCTAGGCTGACAGATGCATTTGTACCTCCATCCATTATACCAGAGAGTACGTGACAACAGCTGGTTTATTTACTGTCACCTTCCCCATAGGGCCACAATTCCTGGTTGGTCTCTTTTCCTCCTATTCTGAGATTTATATACGCAAACACTTTACCTGCTGGAAAAGGAGTCTCTGAAAGGCAATTTATAGGTATCAGTTTTTCTACTGCTATCTGTGTCTTCTCGACGATCAGGAAGTCAGACCTCTCTGTAATCTCGGACTGAACACCTGACCCTCAGTGACATCTTCACGCTGTCATTTTGTACATTGCCAACAGATGGTGTCATTTTTCTATTGACGGATTACAAGGACATCTGTGCTTTGTACACCTGTGACAGGCAGACTCTCGGTTTCTACTGTGCTACTGGTGAAATAAGAAATAAGCCGTTTGCACCAAGAATGTGGAAAAGCGCTTTCGAACGGGGTGGGCGGGGGGGAGGGTGCAACATGGCCAGAACAATCTTGGTCTGATGTCCCTGCCCTTAGTTGGGTTGTGGAAATTCTAGACCCTGGGACGAGACAGGTTCTAGAATTATCTGTGCTCATTAAGGAGAGAGCTGAATGATCTGGGACTCAGAAAATAAGACACAATTTTGTTGATGCCGTTTAAAAAGTTAGGGTTCAATATTCCTGTCCTACTGCCTATCTCCCGTCTCCCTGAGGACAGAGGATAGGGGCAAACAGAAGACCCGGAAGCTACTGGAAAAGACCTCTTGGGGTTTGTTGGTGCGATCATCATACAGTGATCTCAGTCTGGCTTTCAAGGCCCTCCCCAGCTCATTCCCTGCAAACCCAGTCTGTAGTGAGGACCTGACTCTTCTCACCAGGACGGCCTTTCCCCTGTGCCCGTGAAGACCGTGGTCAACCTCCACTTGTTACTCATTCCCAGTCTCCATGCCTCCAACCATGCTTCAAGAACCCATCCTCCATGAAAATGGGAAGAAATTCTTACTATCAAACTGACCCTGGGTCTCTTCCCTCTGCCCAGAACTTAATTCTTCCATGTACGTGGTTTTTGTTTTTTGTTTTCCTCTCTTTTCCAAAGAGGGTGGGAACATCTTACACGCGGCCAAAAGGATCCCCCTCTGTTGGAGGTACTGGTTCTGATGCCCAGCTTGGGCAGGAATGTCAGGAGGACAACCAGCTTTATGTGACCTACAGAATGCCACGAGGTAGGGGCGCCTGGGTGGCTCAGTTGGTTAAGCGTCTGCCTTCGGCTCAGGTCATGGCCCCAGGGTCCTGGGATCAAGCCCCATGTTGGGCTCCTGTTCAGTGGGGAGCCTGCTTCTCCCTCTCCCCCTCCCCACCTCCCGTCCCCAACTTGTACACGTACTCTCTCCCTCAAAAAAAGAAAAAGCAAGCAAGCAACCAAGCATCATGTCAGGGGAACCACTTGCTGACAGATCACTACAGTAACTTATTTTTTTCCTAAATTAAAGGTTAAAAAAGAAATTAAAAAGGAAGTGAAACAGCCTGAAAGAGTTTTGAATTCCTGGCATTTCTTTTTCAAACTTAAGCTGAGTAAAGGCTTTTTCAATATACCTTTTCAATGTTTTTTGTTTTTTTTTTTTTTAGTGCTGGAAAGTTTTTTTAAGTCCAGAACAATGGACTAATTGTACAATGGTTTGCAGAAGGTGTTCTGTTTCTGTTGAAATGCTTAACCTACCCCCACCCCAGGTATTTTCCATTATGTCATTTTGTGCAATTTAAGGCCTAGAAGTAGAAACCGTTCACTGGAAGAGTGCTGCTTCCCGTGACAGAAACGATACCCGCTCCCCTCCTCTGAAAAAGGATTCCGCTGACGGTCCATGCCTTCAGATCTATTTCGTACAGTGATCTGTCACCGAATAAAAAACGTGACCCTGCTAAGGAACGGCCTGGCTGGGGGAGGAGTGTAACCTAAAATATAAAATAACACTGTGCACCTTCAGAGAGTTTGCAGGTGCTGGTGGACCAGGAGCCCGGGGGTTCCTCCCCACGGAGCTGAATGGGCACAGGGACACATGGCCCCAATGTCAGGGCCCCCCGTGCTACTGTGGGAATGGTGGTTTGCAATACACCATTGTGGGCTGCATGAATGGTGGTGCATACACGTATGGATACGCACGCACACAAGTGAGGTTTCCTACACTGGGCTTCACTTGGGAACCCACTTCTCGCCCATTGCTTCCGCAAACCAAAGGACTCAACTTTCACATCTGTACTCCTGGGATCCTAAAATGGTGACCGCATACACGATGAACGTGACCTAACCATCAGCTTTCCCTCTGATTACATTTGAGGCATGGCAGAAGACGGGAAATGCTAGCTAAGAGACCTACTCCTTTAGAATCCTGGCTCTTCTGCCTTCCCTATAAACCCAAACCAAGAAGATAAGGTATTGGGGGAGAGGTTTTTGGTTTTTGATTCTGGGTTTGTTTTTGTTTTTTTTCTGTTTTATGATTTTCTTTTTACCTGCCTAGGCTCATCTGTTGACCAGCACAGATAATGGATACTTCTGAAAAAAGAGAATTTAGCTAACATTGAAATAGCCCCATGTTTACACTTACTAACTAAACAAAACCGATCTTGCCACCATAAAAAAAGGAAAATGATGTCATGATTTAGGATACCCACTTTGGAGTGGGAAGGAGTGCACCAAAAAAAAAAAAAAAAAAAAAAAAAAAAGTTACTACCATCCTAAAGGAATCAAGCACAGGAAAATCTTTCGGGATGAAAACTTGAAAAAACTGGGTCCACATTGGAGGGCAGCAGGTGAAAGCATGCCGTTGCTTCCCAGGGTCAGATTCCTGTGCACCTAAAATGCACCACAAGCACAGCAGCACCCCACTGCCCCAGAGACTCCCCCACCCCTGACCCGAGCCCGGCCGGCAGCAGGTGTGAGGAGGACCAGCACTCCGTGCTCACTACTGAGATCTCTCATCTGGGTCTTCCTGAGTATTGACCGCTAATTCCTAACTAGCTTGGAGATCTGAAGAATACGGGAGGTTACGGCAAAACAGAACGCCGTGGGGGCAGACGTGCTTTTGGCCGTGGGAGTGGGGAGCGGGTAAAAATCACACGAGGGGTCACATCAGGACTGCAGATACAGGATGCGTCCGCGACGGCACCAAAAATCAGGTCCCATCACGTTAATGCAAGTAAGCGCCCCGGTGTCAGCAGCAGATAAAAGGCTCACTCGGCTCAGTGAGAAAAGCATCGAGGCTTTATGTAGAGTCTTAAATACAGGGATACCCCGCTGCGTGCTTCTGTTTTGGGTGATCTTCTCTAGGCTGATAATACACGTATGTAACATAAGCACGTCCATATAACAGATACATACATGACATTCATCGCAGCGTTATTTAGAACGCCTAATGTAAACCACCCAGGACGTTTGCTGGGGAAAGGACGACAGAATGCCGGAGGGTCTGAAATGACGAATTTACAGAGGATGCCTTGAGAAAGGGAGAAAGCCTTGCTAGGACCTTTGGTAAAAATAAATAAGAACATGGGGTATCAGATTATAAATGCAGTCCAACCGCAACTAGGTTTTTAAAAAGTCATCAACTAAGGACCACAAGGAGATATGCCAGAGCATAAATAAATATTCCCAACAACATACTCAGATTCAACAGAATGAGGATTTACGCGCTCATGTAATTTGGAACGGTACCCTTATGCATAAATAAAGTCGGTCTCAAACACTTCTGCTGGGTTACCTTCTTTGACAACATGCGGTAAGTCAAAAACCTCATCTAATTTTTCCCAGGGAAATGATATCTAAGGGGTATATGACCAACTTTTATTTACATCACCATAAATAGCACATTTCACCAACTGGCACCTTTTAGTTCTACCATAATAAAGCCAAATAAATAGAATAGTAGGAGAAAATAATCGCATAAAATTTATCATGTGTCACAACCCTCAGAATCTACTGTACTGTTGAGTTCCTATTTATTTCTTCAGGTTTCTCTCCTTGAACTTACTACCACAAATCAAAGGTGCTCGGCAGGATGTGGGATTCCAAGAGAATAGGATTTCTTTGCTTAGATAAGCATTTTGAGGAAACTTGTTGGAGATCTAGCACCTATCACTTGACTCTTTCAGAAATACCGACCCAGGATGTCTGGTTTCTTCCCTCTTTTTCTCACTTGACATTTCCTAAGAGCCGGTAGTAGTATTGAACCCTAACTGCCCGCCTGCCCACCTGTGACCTTGGTCAGCTTCTTCACCCGTTTATGTCACGTCCTCCTGAAAACCTGGACAGGACTCAAGGAATGCCTTCCTTTCAAAAGGCAAACACCCACCTTCCCTTCCCCCTGAGTATCTTATCTTTGGATCTGACCCTGTGTCTCTACTTTGCAACAGTAAAAACTCTTCAAAGCTTTTGGCCCAAATGGGACCAAACTCAAAAGCACAAAACTTTCACAGGCAAGCAATGTCAAGTGCCTCCCCACCTGTGCCTCCAGTCCCACGCGTCACTTTGTCAGAGGGGTGGGCTAGAGGGGGCACCGGAGGGCTGCTCTGTCCTAAGGGGCTGTTTTAGCAAATTCCTAAGGACGATGTAGGATGTGCGATTCTAAGGGAGGAGGGAGATTTCTCCCCCATGAATATGCACGAACATACCTGTCCAGTAACTGCCATCTTTCAGAGCAACCCGTTTTCTATTAAAATGTTCGTAGAGTGGCTTTAAAGACCGTTTCATCGGCCTGTAAGAAACTCTGCCTTGTTATTTCGTCTAGGACTCCTCGTCCTCCTCCCTCAGACAGAGGTCATTTACGCCGGCATTGGTCTGCAGCTCAGAGACGAGGAGGCCCTGCTCTGTCAGACCGACCCTGGAAGCCTCGGGAGGCCTCCCGCGCCTTGCAGAGCAGACAGGCTAGGTTTATCTGTGGGCTGCCCGCTTGCTTTAGGCGGGCATCATTGGCCGAGCATCGTAAACAAGCGTCAAGCGGCCAGAAGTCCAAGCAGCCTCTTCGACTAAACATGCGAGAGATACCGGTGTTTGTCAGGAGGGAAAAATGAAGTTCTGAAATCCCCATTTCCCGGAGCAAACCCTCCCCGGATGAAACGCAGCCCCTGAGCTCCAGTTCGGCCCTTCCCAAAGGGTGCTCCAAGGAACACAAGCTTCGTCGATTTTTAACGGGTTTCCCCGGGAAAGGGGGTTTTGTTGGTCGAGGGTGCTTGGGATACACCAGGTGGAAGGAAGCTCAGTAGGTGACTTTTGGTCAGACTTCTCAGAGCCTCTCACTGCACCGGGGGGTCCGAGAAGCTGCGGGACGGGACCTGAGGACCCCAGTCTGGGGAGCACCATCCCAGACAATGCAGGAGGAGGAGGCTACAACCTCACCAGGCTGCGGCTATGGGAGATGAACTTCCGGCCCTGAGGCCGAGCCCCAAGTATCCAGTGCAGGAAGAAAGGCTCTTCACCTCCAACCAAGATCCAACCAAGATCTTCCCCAAGTGTGTCCTATTTCATGACAAGTTCTCTCTCATCTAATTAGAGCTGCTATATGCCAAGGTGCTTGGGCCGGAGATCCACAGTGCTAGCCTCCCTCCCCTATTTAAAGAGAGACACAGTGTCTGGTGCCAACCTTACTAAAAATAAATTGCATCTAAAAGAGCTTCTTGGCTGGTCCTGAAGGGAGAGTCAATACTAGCAACATAATCACAACATCAAGGGCAGTTTATAGCCACGGAGAGAAATCGGATTTCCCGGGAGGGAGGATGCCAGGCGGGGGAGCTGTGTGTGCACACCGCCCACACGTGGGACCCACAAATGCCACCCGTCCTTCCACCTGCATTCCCGTGAGTGGCACCACATTCACCTACCAGAGACCCCAGGGCGATCTGTAGGCTCCCCTCTGTCCTCACGCCCACCGCCTTGTCCCATGCTTTGCCCCCTTCCCTTGGCCTGCAGGGTCCAGTCCTGCTGGGATCCACTTGGTCTCTAGAGGGTCCTGCTTTTCCCTCTCACCATGGCGGCTCATGCCCAGGGGACCGAGGGCCTCTGCCTTGTCCCTCACCCCTGCAGTCTACTTGGGGGTCCCCACTCTGTGCACGAGCAGACCCGACGCCTTCACCGATCCTGCGCTGACCCTCCCCTCCCGCCCCGTACACGCTGCACTCACACTGGGCACGTGTTCTTCCTTCGTAGCCCTGGCCAACTGTGCTTTAAGGCATTCCATTGGATTCATTTCTACCCCATTCTCCGTACTCGCACGGAGACTGGCACAGAAAGTGCTCGGTGCTTCTGAACACATGAAAAGAACTTTCAATTCTGTTCATCCTAATACAAGCTCTGAACAACACACGTCATAAACCTGGGCGTCTGGACAAGAAAAGCGTATGTGACAGTAAGGGACGAGAAAGACTCCAGAGCCCGGAGGGAGGAAATGTCAAGCTCTTTGCTAGGGCTCTGGAAATCGCAGTTTAAATGTGTCTTCAGTAAAGATGTATTTATCTAGGTCCCAACTACATACAGCCCTATAACCTCCATGGAAAGCCCAGGCAAGACATGGGAGGCTTGCAATACCCTTTAAAGTTGGGATTAATCCACTTTTCATGGTCACATGACCATTTTGAGGGACGAGGAGGCAAAGGAGCTTATGTCTGTCCCTGTTTACTGGGTTGGGTGTTTAGCCACATCACGCCATTTAGACCATTAAAGCATCCTTTCCATGTTGGGGGGGGGAGCGGAGGGGATGGGGGAAGCTTTTATCCAAGTGGCTTCCTTATTTAAAGTGGCCAAACTAATAAAGTCAAAGTTATATGTTGTTTCAATCCCAAAACGCAAATCCGCACTGAGTTCCGTCTCAAAGGTGGCAAAAACAGAACACGATTCTTGACGTCCGGCGGCGCACACTACGATTAGAGTGTCCGGCTTCCAGGGCTCAATGCTGTTTCCTCAACACTAATAGGAATCATCCAAAAATCGACTGTCTTGCACAATAGTCCCATCTCCACACAGGCATGGGTAGGCACCAATCACTGCCACGTTTCGTGGCCTTACATGCGCGACTGGGGATGGGTATTTGTTCTGGAACGCACTAGAGGAGAACCTTGGATGCCTCTTCCTCCTGGCCCTAGACTGGATCTTACCACTAGCGAGGAAAAAAGATGCTGTAAAGGATGTCACTGGGTCGCCTGACAAAATGGAATATGGATGGTCAAGCACTGTAACTATATAGAACTGTATGTATGTGTATATATATATATATATATATATATATATATATATATATATTTTTTTTTTTTTTTTTTTAAGTGCAGGCTGACTGAAAGAAAAAAAAAACCTTCAGTGCAGCACTAGCAGCTCCTAACCCGGGGGAAATCCTGCACATCTCCCTCTCCCACTCCCACATCACCTCCTTCTCCCAAAATCTCTAGGAGAAAAGCATTTCCGTTTTCCAGCCACAGAAGCAAAAGCACACAAAGGTCAGAGGGAGTGGCTCAGGACGCTCAGGAGCACGGGGCAGGGGAGCCCAGGAGCCGCACGCGGGGGGTGCCCGCAGAACGCCCGCGCCCCCGCGGGAGAGCCACGCACCACGCACCGCAGGCGCTGTTCGGGACCCTTGGCCACCAAGGCAGCCCCAAGTTAGGGGGCCCGCGGACGGGAGACAGAAGCTGCGCTGGAAGGGAGGGGAAGCCCCAGCGGCCCGGGGAGGTGAGGCAGGAAGAAGGGCGCTGGCAGCGCGGACACGCCCGAACGAAAGCGCGCACAGACACCTTTGAAAGCCCGGGGCCGGTGCTTCAGGGGGTGCCGGGGCCTCCACGCCCCCCTCCACCCCGAGTGGGGGCGGCCGGGGGTGCGGGGCCCGCGGAGAAATGTGCTTCCGGCTCCTTCGGAGTCGGTCTGTGCGCTGGGCCAAGGGATACCTGTGTTCAGAGACAAGGGGATACGAGACAGATCCTGACCTGTTTCCTTCTATTTCCAACTGAGAATTACCGGGCACCTTCTCCACGTTACACCTGTGGTAGAGTAGAAAGAACACCGGCGTCAGAAGACCTGGGTTCGAGTCCCAGCCCAGCTCTTCCTCCTCCGTTGGGGGACCTTGGCGGGAGGCGGTTCACTATTGCAAGCCTCAGACCGCTCACCCACCTGCCTCACCTCCTCCGGGGATTTGGGGGAAGACCACACGAGGTTATGCGTGGAACCACACTGGGAGAAAACACACAGTTCTTCAGAAATGGGGGGGGACCTCAAAACACGATTTCCTCACATGTCCGAGACTTGTCCTGCTTCTCTTAAACACGCAAATGCCCGTTACTCAGGTTCCCTTTCCCCCTGCGCATGTTCTGGGCGAATGTCAGGGCGCAGGTTCCTTCCACGGCTCCCTGAGCAGCGCAAGGCAGGCAGCATTGGCTGGGGAGGGGCCAAGGGAGGCTGTGACCTCCCGGACGTAGCCGTGGCCTGTCCCTGCCGGAGCCTGGCTGCTCCTACTTACCTCGGAGAGCCGCACTGCACGGTGTGACAGCAGCCAGCCCAGGGGCGGCACTCCGGAGGACACCACCCAGGCAGCTGGCTCCGCCTCCCAGACCTCTAGTCTTTGCAAGTCAGCCCCTTCCGCTGCAGGGGACCAGGAAGCACCACCTGAGGTCTCTGGCCCTTCCATGGCCTCTAGGGAAGCCGTCCTAGGCCGGCTACACCGGTGTCCCTTTGTCCTGCCCGAAATCAAGCAGCTGCCGGGCATGGGACGTCGCAGCAAAAGCCGCCCTCCCATCCAGACCTTACTCCAGGTGAGGACGGCGCCCTCTAGCATACATGGCCCCCGTGGGGCCGCCTAGAGAAAGCCCTTCTCGGAGCCACTGAGGGCTCTCAGGCGGGCTCGAGGCACGGCAGAGGGGGGAAAGCATAGACCGGGGAGAGCAGAGAGGTGGGGGAAAAAAGAGAATGAGCTGGCATGTCTGAAAGAGGGAGAAGAGAAAGGGACGTGATGGAAAACGAAGTTGGGAAGGTCATCGAGGCCGGACTGTGGAACACCACCTTTCCCTCGCTAAGAAATTAGATCGTCCTTATCGGGTAGGCAAAGGGGAGGCGTGCAGTGTTACCAGGGAGACCGGCTTGGATCCACACCCCAGAAAGGCAGGACGAGGAGCCGACGGGAGGCAGGGGACACTGGCGGCAGGCCAGACCAGGGGACAGCCTCCTGCAGAAGCGTGCGGGGCCACAGAAGCCGAGGTGGCCAGGCCAGATGCTGGTGCGCGTGTGGTGAGGGGACTTGACATCTGAGTGCGTATCAAGAATAAGGCCTGGGGTTGGGAGCGCTTTTTCTGCTGCACCTTTGGGATGACGGGTTGGTGATTAGGTGAACCACGGGGATACAGAGGAAAAACAGACCACGGTGTCTCAGGACCTGCGGTAATGGAGGAAGAGAAATGTGGCAACAAGAAATACTATCTTAGTTTATAGAGCAGGATGTAAACAATTCGAACGATGGGCAAGGTTCTGTGAGCTGAAACTAATGAAGATTAGAGATCCCAGGGGATGCAAGGCTCGGAACGAAAGAGATCCCGGCAGAATAATTTTGAATGATTCGGATAAGGAGTACATGGGGACAGACCTACCCAGGTCAGCGATCTGATCACCTTAGGTGGGGGAAGAAAAAAGGTGCGAAATGCCAAAAACAACAACAAAAGAGGTCAAAGAAGAATAGAGTGATGTGGATTTGGTTTTAAACACCTGTTAGTACAAATCTATTTTGGAGGGCCAGGAGGGACAGTGGTATGAACAGTCCACTCTGGATCGAAGCCTCTGGATGGCGATCGATGCGGGAGAGCCCCACACAGTAAATGATGCACCTCGGGTCAAGCACTTGAGAGGAAACCTTGGAACAAGGCAACATTTTAACAGGAGCCCACCCCTTCTGGAGAATGGACTGACAGCGTGATGTGGACCTTCAAAGCCAGCAGTTCGGCCTTCCTCCAGCGGGGGAAATGCTACAAGGGACTTTGGGATGTGCAGGAAGTCAGCGAGGACAGTTTGTCCTAAGGTTGGAGGTCTACTGAGTCCTTCCGTGGAAATACTAAAATGTAATGGGATGGAATGAAAGGTTGGCTCTCCTTTCCCGGGGTAAACGTCTTTAGAATGATAGTATTTCCCCCCCCCAAAAGTGACCCTAAACACCAGAGAATGTCATTGTATCCTCCTACAGCGAGCTCACGCGACCCCTCCCTTCCCTGAATGCCCCCGGCTGGCCACCTGTTGGAAGGAAACCATGTGGTAGGAAGACGATGTCCTCCAGGGCCCGTAGGGTGAGCGAGTGGGGTAAGTACTTTGAGGTTGTTTGTTTGTTTACGTTTTTACCCTCTGGCCCTATTCTGTAGTACAGGGCGGGAAATAAGGAAGGAATGCCATAAATGTTTCCAGCACGAATGAATGATTTTCTACAAGCGAGGACAGCTGAAATTCGGAACAAGCCCCGGCTTCCCACCACTCTCAGGTCACCGAGGCTTCTTATCATTCAGGGCAAGAAGAGGACAGTCTCTGTTCAGGGAGGACAGCAGAGCCTCAAGAGTGTCAGGGAGGAAGGAGCCCGGCGGTGACCAGCCTTGCCCCCACCCCCACCGATCAGACCGGCCAGACAGGTATCTCCCGCCTCCCGCACTGCTTCCCTGTGTCCGTCCTCTAGGCCAGACCTCAAGTCCCAACTGTCGGCAGGCCGCAGGGCCCGTCCTCCTGGAATGCTCCTGCTACAGTCCTCCAACAATGGTCAGGGAGCGAGGCGATGACACGACCTCGTCTTCGGTTTCCAGATTCTTCAGGGATGAGAACAGTGCTCAGATTTGAAAAGCAAGGCCCCATAAAGGTTGAACAAAAGCTACCGACTGGAGAATCGACGGAGCAGAGGAAGGCACTTCGAGTGAGTCCAAGTTCCAGTTACAACCTGATTACATCCTCGAGGAGTGTGTGGATTGCTTCCAATCATGTTTAAGAAATCACAAAGAACAGAAATGGAGTCAGACGACGAGAAGGGTGCCAGTGTCCCCATGTCAAAACGAAAAAGGAAACTTGAGGCTGCTATGCTTGATGTTGGCCCCTCAGCAAAAAAATTTAGAAGAAATTATTCTGATGCCACGGGGCTATTTAGAGAAGATAAATAACATCATTTGAGTACCAGCAGGGGTCTTCTAGAAAAAGCCATGGCAGGCTAACCTCATTTCATTCTTTCGGCGGGGTTTCTAGGTGGATAGACTGGAGAGGCCACGAATGTGGCGTCTCTTGATTTTAGCCTCTCTTGATCGCCTTGACAAAGGCTAGAGATGAACGTGTATGTCATGACGGCACAGTCATGTGAGTTCGAACACAGCTAATCGACTTTAGGGATTACTGACTACTACATTCCTGTGAACCTGAAGTGATTTCCAGGGGGCGCAGGCTAGAGACTTGTCCTCTGCCCGTCAGAAGTTTCTCAGCAACAGCTTATAACAAATCTTCTGATGTTGAAAAAAAAAAAAAAAAGACTTAAAACAAGGAAATCTTTTTTTAAAAGGCCTAAAAATTAAGTTGTAACAGTAGACTAGAAAGATGGGACATGAGTCAGTTAAATGGAACGGACAGGGGAAAGAATGAAGTCAGTAGATACAGGTTCCAAAAAAAAAAAAAAAATGCTTAGTTGAAGGCTAACCTTGGCAGCATCAACCGACAAAAGAGCTTTCTGCGTGTTTTGGGGAATGGCAGCTTTTCAACGAGCCCGTGTTCCACAAAGGTTAAGTCTGTGTCAGAGTTGCTGGAAAACGTTAACACACTCTAGTGTCACGGCAACAGAACAGTGGTATCCGGCCCAAGGACGCTGACGAGCACCCTGCACTCAGGCATCAGAACACCTGCGGAATTCTGGGCGCCCTATGGTAAACGGGACACTAAGAAAGCAGGAGGTGCCCAGGGAAGGGGACCAGAACAGTGCACGTCTAGGTATCACTCAGAGAGCAAAGGGATGGCTTTCGACCTCAAGGAGAATGTCCTGAGGTGGGTACGTTGTCCACAAAGGACATTTCTTGAAATGAGGAACAGGCTTACTCTCTGAAGGTCCCAGGAGAACAAAGAGCTAGACGCCAGAAGGCTGAATCGATTTTAATATAGGAAATGACTGTTGTGTTTAGAGGTGTCCTTCGGTGCCATGAACTGCCCCCTCACACAGTAAACTAACTCTTGGGAGCATGCACACAGAGGCTGGAAGGCAGACTGTCCAGCATGGTGTGGGGGACACATCAGTGTTGTGGGAAGACGGAGCAGAGAGCGCTAACACCCCGAATCCCTCTAGAATCTTTCCCTTACCCAAGCAAGTCTAAGCCACGTCTCTAGACTTGGACAGCTCTCTCTACGAGACCCTACCCCTCCCCACCTTGTTCTAGATCTCATCCTGGGGCCATTTTAAAGGGTTACAAATGCCCATTAGGACGAATCCCTTTTTTAGAGCAATCAAGTCTGAAGTTAAATATTACGTAATCTTACAACAGGAGTTTTAAAAAACCTTCTACAGAAACAGAAAACGATGCATAATATAGTAAGTCAAAACAAAGCCTTCTGACACTACTTGATTTGGGGAAAGAAAAGGATAGAAATGATTAGTAGCTGACCAATATTGCCTTTAGAGAGCACTGACTCCAGAAGGATTTTACATTTGTGAATCACCCAAAATTACCGGCTTTTCGGGGTCACATTTTAAAAAGTATCCTCCTTAAAAAAAAAAAAAAAAAAAAAGGCCTGGCACTGAAAACAAAAGAAATAAATACACTCTTAAATTATCCTAGTTCTTTATAAAAAAGAAAGCTACATCTGTCCCAGAATCGTGCAAGAACTTTGAAAAAAAACTGTCTCATGAGAGCTAATTAATTCTTATATATCAGTTAAATATAGATGGCAGTTTCTATTTAACACACCGCTAATCTGTACGACTGTCAGAACCCTAACATTTGGCTGAGGTGATAGGAGGGAGGTGAGTACGGGTGGTGTTTCTTGCACAGGTAGGCTGAGTTACTATATTAGTAGCTGACTTTAATGGTACTGAAATCTCAACACATAGAGGGGTAGGTGCATTTCCCAGCAGTATTTTCTAAAACCAACAAAAATATAACAATGTATCCAATTAAGGCCCTCCTAATTTGAGAGCCTCCTACTTGAGAGCCAAGTTTGGGAAGAGAAATATTCAGAATCCGTGCTTTTTCTAGATTACTAACACGAGCAAGCCACGAAACACGCGGCAGCTGCTAAGAACGTGCCCCCTAGAGTGGCCCCAAATGTGGAAGCTAACGGGATGGGCCTTGGGAGGGCACTTTTCAAGGAAGGGTTAAAGAAGTAACTGAAACCCGAGAAAGGGAAGGGGGGAAAAAAAAAAAGGACTTAATGTCGGCATGCTAAAATATTTAAATATTCTTTCCCCTACAACACAAGCAGAGACACGCTCAATAATCAGTCCCAGTGAAACTGTGTTTTCTGTTTTCAGGGGGAAAAAGAACCATGGAGATCCTATCAGCAAGGACGCCGCGTCTGGAGCGCTCGGAGCTCCGTCTGCCCCCCTGAGGGGCTCAAAGTGGCCTGAGAGGCTGGCGATGAGGCCTGAGCCGACCCCGCCAGCTCGGCCTGTATTAAGTCTTCAGACTCACAGAGGGCCTCTGGAGGCAGCTACACTCAGCCTTCCATTTTGTGGATGAGGAAAACAGGCTCAGGGAGGTTGAGGCAGTTGCCCCCAGTGCCCCAGAGGTAGTGAACACGGGAGGCAAGACTCCAACGCGGGGAACTGAGCCCCGACGAGGGCTTGTGCCGTCAGCTCGCGGGCTGTGCTGAGCTGAGGGGTAAGGGATGGGACCTCGCATCAGGTGGGGGTTTCGAGGACAGTGGCAGGCCCCCAGCTACGGGTTTCCGAAAGCCATAAACCCAGAAGGCTATGGAGCCAGCAGATGATCTAATATAAGGAGTCGAGTGGGCCAGGCAGGAAAGGCATGACAACAAATGGCCACCATCCCTCTGCACCGGAAGGGTGACAGCAGGTGATGGGGCGTGGGGGGTGCCCCAGAGCAGGAGAGCCCGTGGGGCGTGGGGGCACGTCTTCGCTCCCACCGACTACGACCTTAGGGAAAGTTGGGTAGAATATAGCAAGATCTTTAGGTTTTTTTGCAAAGAACGGAAAACACCTGAAGTTTCTAAGAAATCTCGCCGGTTTTAAGGTGTTTGCTTTCTTTTTGTGCTCCCTTCCCCCACCCCAACAACTTGAACCATGACATCAATCAATCTGTTGGCAATATGTGGTCCACCAGCTGGTGACCTCTTTTACACCATTCGAGGAGGAGCGAGCCGTCACCTGGAAGAGAAGGCCTAGCTTCTAACCCTCTTGTTGGCTCCTCCTGGTGTTCCTGGGGCCCTAGACCCAGCAGGTTAGGACCAAGGCACACCTGGGCAAAGTGACGGATGTTACCCTCTCCCGAGACAACGACAAAAGAGTTGGTGGGTGTATGGAAGAGGGATCCTACTTATTTGTCCTTGCACCGGGGGGCTGATTGAATAAGGCATCATTGTCTCGGCTGGTTTCCTGGAAACCGTTCCTGCCTATGGCATGTCCACCGGTAGGGCTGGGGACGGAGAGAAACTTGACAGAGTTCCGGACTCTTGGCTTACAGAGAAGTCTGCGTGTTTGCTCTGGTCAAAGAAATGGGCTTGTGGCCAAATTTCTCTTTCTTGGACGGCTGTCATTTCCCTGTCAATGAGCAGCTTATCCAAACCCAATAGAATGGGGCTGCTCTCTGTCGCCACGCCGAAAACACACAAGGGGATGCACTTGAAAAAAAATAACCACAAAAAAAAAAAAAAAAAACCCAATAAGAAAAAAAAAAAAAAGAATAAAAAGAGTAAGCAGAGAACCTAAAAAATCTGGGACGCAAAGAGAGGCATGAAATTCTCACTCCTTCACACACACCTCCTTCTGCCACTTTCCACCCCTTCTGGAAACTCCTTACGGATAATATAACGAAAACCTAACAATAAAACCTCTGGGTAGAAAGTGTCTTCTTTTTTATACTATTTCACTTTTATAATGAGGTTTTCTTCCTGGTATAAGACATACACGAAAGTCACAATGAAAAACTAAAATCCCAACTTCGTTATTTATGTTTGACACTCCCTGGTGTACAGAGCAACACTAGTTACTGTAAAAAAAAAAAAAAAAAAAAAAAAAAAAATTGGTAACCAAGAACTGATCAATGCCACCATGCCATCGAGAGAAATACAATGTTTAATTCTTCTGTTTCCTATCGGTTCTTCGATCAGAACGAGATGTGATCTTCCTATGAAAACTGCATCACATGATTATCAAGCAGAAACCAAAAACTACCCAAAAGGTAGCCCAACTAGTTTATCTACTGTGTCGGGCTCACAGACACTGGTCTGGAGATAACAGGGTCGAGCTCAGGTTACTTGACGTTACGCTGAAAAGTTCCACGAACACGAGTTACATCTGCTGAGATGCCCTGCTAAGTAGTATCATTACCAAGGAGGAGATGGTCGAAACAAGCGCTCAGACATTAAGTGTGTTGGAAGCAAAGAAGGAACGGCATTTTTGATGAAGCATCCGTTCAGTTTTCAACAGAGCCTTGACACGAAATATTTACCTGAAGGATGCTAGGGTTCTTCTCTCCCTAACAACTCAACCCCAAAGTATAATTCCACGCGAGCACTCCAGATCCTTCCCCATAAACGATGGTATTTCAGAGATCCTTAAGAATCGTCCTCCAGCCTAGACCTTAATTTTGTAATCTTAAGTCCTGTTTCCGAATATCTCAAATGACAGCTGATAAAACAGCATCCAGAACAGCAATAGTAGCCACTGTGAACACGGACCACGGTTCCTGACACCTTTGGGGCAAAAGCCGTGAAACAGCAACTAGAAAGAACCTTACCGCCCCAGCGCACACCTTCCTAAATCTCGCTCTGTGGTATCAAACCTACTCCTGGAGAAGATGATCAGGGTGCAGGAGTGCAACACTCACCTGTCCTTGTAGTTGATCACAGTATCGATGATGGCGTTCATCTGCTTCGTCAGTTTGGGGGGATTTGGGGATAGTTTCTCAGCCGGAGGGCGGCCTCTTCTCTTCTTGGCCTTCTCCACATCTTCCTTTGCAGGATCTTTATCCACATTTCTTCGTCTTTTCCGCTTCTTGAGCCGTACTTCCTCTTCCATTTCTTCCAAATTGCCGTCTTCAATGGCCTGGTGTAGCAGGGAATGAAGGAGGAAAATTCAAGACAGGAGAATCACCAAGACAAGTTTAAAAAGCCAACCTGAGTAATAAGAATAAAATGAACCAGAAATAATAAAAAAATAGAAGTTAACAGTAACCAGTCAAGTGAGAAGAGCGAAGACCGCCATATTGAATCAACGCATCTTTAAACCACGTCTAATCCGTGAACAAAATATGTTGAAAGCCGGAAACACTAATCGTCAGAAGAAAGGACAAATACAAAAAGAGCTATACATTTAGTGTCTGAAAGATAAGTGAATCCGAATGAAATTTTAGCTCTATGTAAGAAAAAGACCTTAATTTTCTCATTACTGTAAGGAAAGGGGGGGGCAGTAAAGCAAAACAAAATGAGGGGTGGGTGAAGAAAAAAAAATCCCTTTAAAAATACATCCTTACGATCATATAAGCTCTGACCCTTCTTTGAGGTTTTACATCAGTTTACTCATGATTCACAACATAAATCAGAATTCCATCCAGATTTTGTTCTAACGTAGCAATTAGTAAACAAGGAAACAGGAAGTACAAAGCCACATTCCTTGGTAAACGCACTTAAATCATCTGATAAAGAACACACACACTCACAAACAACAAACACTTTTTTTTTCCAATTACCTGCAAACGCTTGCTTTAAACCACAGCCAGCAGCACTAATGCAGAGAGATAATAAAATAGCTATAAAAACAACCAGGTATAAAAGAAACCTGTTCGTAAATGGCTAAAAGATCCATGTGACAGACCCAGAAGTTTAAACTTTCTTTTCCCGCCCCCCCCCCCACCTGGTAAACCTCAGAACTTAAAAATAAAACTGCAATAAGGAAAAAAAAAAAAAAAACCAACGTAGATAAAAGGAAATTTGACCATGAAAAAGAAATTTTTTTTTAAAGAAAAACCTTTACATTACATTTCAAGATTGCTTTCTCACACAAAATAACTGATGTTGTT
This sequence comes from Potos flavus, assembly GCA_028534135.1. Taxonomy (NCBI): domain Eukaryota; kingdom Metazoa; phylum Chordata; class Mammalia; order Carnivora; family Procyonidae; genus Potos; species Potos flavus. The sequence continues at coordinate 73,434,490 of CM052892.1, read as the reverse complement.
ATTTGTTCCTCCTGCCTCTCAATATTGCTTCCAGTATGCAAATGCTAATCAATCCTTTCTCGTAGCTGAAAGAGCCCTAATCATAAAGCAATTACCTTCATTTCTCCACAGCACCAAACATGGCTAATATTTATGATCATGTGAGTATAACAATCAATATAAAGAGTGATTACAGCTCAGACATAATTTCTTTCACTTGTGTACAATGCCTCCTGAAAAAGAAAGGTTTTAGGAAGAAAATCTGGTGCAGAACACAAAACAACCTGGCATGTGAAAAATGCTGGTGGGATTAAAAGAATATTTTCTATGCATCTTTCCAACGTGCAAACCCATTAGAAGCAACATGCACACAGACAAGAATCCTAAGGGACAGTCTGAGGCCAGGCCTTAATAATCAAAAGACAATTTCCATCACGATCCTACAGTGTTCAGATAACCACTATGAAGGAGGCGAGATCTGATGAGTTATGAGGAAAAAAGAAGAAGAGAGAAAAAGAAAAAAAAAAAAGCTCCACATTATTTCATTAATATTCATTTGCCTAAAAGCAGGACACCCACTATACAGCTAAACACACTGCAGCTAAGCGAAGATGAAGAAAAGGAAATTGTCCCGCAGATCTTGGAGACTGAACATGCTAATAATAAATACAGCATGCAAGGCTGTCAACAGTTAATGGTACTGCTCTCCTCAGGCACCCAGTTGCACACAGAAATACGGAGAACACCGGCTTTTGATGTGTTACACACCTACACATGCCTGGGATGTAGTTCTACTGAATCTTCAAGACGGCAACGAAAAAGGATATTTACCTTACCACTATCAGCAGGCCGGCTATCGGAAATCACAGTTAGTGGGGATAAAATTAACAAGCCAGCAAAGCAGCGAGCTGCTAGTCTCTTCATCAGCTGATCAGGAAAAAAAAGAGAGCTGGGGAAAGGCTATGTTTTCATATACAAGTAATTTTATTTTACTGAAAATTTAATACAGAAAGGATTGTGGATACTCAAATCTGCTGTTTCATTCTACCTACTACAAGGCCCGAAGCCTTCCTCCTTCAGCCTGTTTTAATATTGACAACTACTTATCATATTTTTTCCCCCCTTATTATTCCAGGCAGCAGAATTAGAGATTTTTTAGCTCAGATGGTTTCTGGTTCTTGCTCTCATTTTCACAATTAAGCCAATAAGAAAACAAATTAATATTCAAATTTATTTTACAAAACTAAAAACAATTTGTGTTTTTTTTTTTGTATTTTAAACCTCATTTTAGTGCTTTTAAGAAAAAACAGGTTGCATGTTTTTGGAGCAATCTGAGATGATTTTTTTTTTTTTTGGTATAAAAGAATTTTTTTCATTAAATCCATGTCAGTAAAAGCAATGCGCATGTTCTCAAGTTCAAACATTTTAATACAATGTCCTTCTTTCTCCTTAAAGAAAATCCCAAACAACTATGACACTTCCTTTTCAGTTTCCTACTGTAAAATATTTCATTATTTTTCTTTTCAGTGGGGTACGTGAAGAGGGGGGAAGTTGTGAAAAGGATAGGTCTATGCTCACCCCCTCCCCTTAATTTTGAAAAAACAAAAACGAAAACCCAAAACAAAAAACGGAACAAAGCATAAGCTCGTGATATTTGGACTTATCAATCTCTAAATCTGGGAGTAGCTAAGAAGCGAAAACAAATTAAATTGCAAAAAGAACTAGTGGAGACAATGTTTATGACAATTGCTAATACGTGCAGATTCGCATTAAATTGAGGTTTTGGAATCACAAGGAAACACACAAAGTCCTGACCATTATTCCCCTTAAATTAAGGTTTTATGCAGGAATGCCGTCAGCTACAAAACATCTTCCCTCCTCCCCAAAGACCCCAAACACATCCATATGTAGTACTTTATGTTCAGGGATTTCTAAGGGTCTTTTTCTAATGGAAATCAATTCGCTAAATATTTCCCAGTGCTTTTCGCACTTAAAGAAGTAGAATAAGATTACTCCTGCATGGAAGTAAAAATTATTCATGGAAATTTAAAACTGTTTTTTTTTTTTAAATTATTAAACTGGCTCAACTGACTCAACTTCGTGCTAGGGTGGGGGGAGGCACCAAAAAAAAAAAAAAACCCAACAAAAAAACTTGCTACACAATGCTAAAGTACTACCCCGAAAAGAATGCCTTTCCAAACCTTTTACCAGCACAATAATGAAATAAATCACAGAAGCAAACCCCCAGTTTCCGATTGGTGACGTGTTGCACAAGACTGCGAGCCCTAATTCAACATACAGACGGCTCCCATGCTGAACTGCCTCTAGATTTAATGAAGTGAATAGGAAGGAAGTCGGGGGGAAAAAAAGTGTACAAATAAGAAATTAACACTTTCCTTCCCTATCCGAACGGTGAGCTACAACTACGGGGAAGTTTGGTGAGGCACTTCTTTCCTTAAAGGCACACTGCACCCATTTTGGCTCCGGATGTCCCTAAAAAAACCCTTCTGGTGATAAAAAATCCCCAGCCAAGTTAAAATAGTTAAGCATATTCCAGCTTGCGTTTTTCCTGAATGAAGCTGGGAATTACTCCTTCCTCCACTGGATGGCAACCTTTTCTTCCCCCCACCCCCTTCTTTTGCTTGCTTTCTTTTCGTTTCTTTCTTTCTCTCTTTCTCTCTCTCTTAAGAATACATTTTCACGACACAGGGGGTGCAAGGACGAGATACAGACGGGCTCCTTCTTCCATTAGCTCTTAAGAAAGCAGCGTGTAGGTTCTGATAACAGAATGCAGGAGACCGTGGTGCAGGGCGAGCGGCTGGAGAGCAAACACTTTTGCAGCTTGCAAAAAAAGCACATGGCAGACCCGACCGGGAAATCGCCCACACGTGGGTCTGGACCGTGCCCGTCTCTGTCATCCGGACACAAGCTAGGTCTTTCAGGGAAAGACAGGCGGTGCAGAAAGTCAGCATATCCTTGTACTTATAACCCTCACTGTGATGGGGCTTTATTCTACCTGACTTGCCAGTACCACACGGGAGAAGGGTTCCATGGCTGTGGGTAGGTAAACAGGGACAAGCAAACAAAAGCCACAGGCAACTCCAGGGCATTGTTTCACTGTGGTTGCCTTTTCCACTTGGGATCTCCAAGCCCACCAGGCAGAGTGCCACAGCCCCTCCAACGGCGAAACGGACCATCTTAAGAAAAATCGAAAGGAGCAATTCTAAAGACATCTAGACAATGCCTGGGCAATGTCTTGCATAGGAAATGGGAGAGTCCATATTCCAATACCTAACTCTGCTGTTTAAATATCACTGCTTCTGCCCATGGACAAGGTCTCTTGCTTTCTCTGGGTGGTGGGGGGTGGGGAGGGGTTGTCTCTCTTCCTTAGGAACCTGCATTAGATTCCGGAAGACATCCTAAATACTGCTGGGGTGGGGGGAGGGCTACAGATGGAGGGCTAAGCATTAAAGCATGTGGGTTAAGACAATTACAGTTCAATACTACACTGCTTCCTGAAGACCGCTCACATGTTGCTAAACTTGATTCTGATATTAGGGGAGGCTAACCCTCTCTCCAGCCCTGCAGAGACCCTGGAAGCCAGGAAGACAGGCAAGGATTCCCCAAACAACCAGACTACCAGCAGTAGCAGTGGCAAAAAAAAAAAAAAAAAAAAAAGTAGATTTTAAAAGAAACTTTTAAGATTTCACATATGGGAAGTTTTCTTACAAAAGGCTTTTTTTTTTTTTTTTAATGATAGCAACAAATCAAACATGGAGTTCTTGCCCTAAATGCCACCTCATTTTAGTCACTTGGTTGAATAAAGACTGTAGCACCTCTGGTTATAGAATTTCAGACTCGGGGCTTGGGACAAATTTTAGGTTTTTGATCATTACCATCCCCGAAAGCAACCTGTTTAATAAATCGGCATAAAATCAAATTCCCAAGGTAGAATAAGCCAGACAGCGAAGGGACAAACACTGTAGGATTCCACTTACACGAGAAAGAAGAACAGAGGTTGCCCAGGCAAGGAGTGGAGGGGGGAGTCAGGAGTTAGTGTTCAAGGAGTGTAGACTTTCGGGCCGGGATAACGAACAAGTTCTGCAGTATTTAGGAGTGATGGCCGCATAGCCATCTGTTAAAATATACACTCGGAATGGTGAAGGGAGTCAATTTTGCATGATGTGCTTCTTACCGCAACTGAAACAAGAAAAGTCACGGGGCGGGGGTGGGGGTGGGGGAACCAAACTCTGTAAATATTTAAGAAACAAACAAACCCAACGACAGGTTCCTACGTGTTCCTACACCTCAACACGCAGTGCACAAGACCAGGGAAATCTTGCTAGCTTTCCTTCCCGCCGCAGACCTTCCAGCATTTTCAAAAGCTAGCATGTTCCGTCTTGCCCTCGCCAGGGACTGGGAGCCTTTTCCAAAAATCCGTATCCATTCAAAGGTTATTAAGGGAATACCCAGGATGCATGAAAATACCTGCATATGAGGGCATATCGATTCACTAACTTTAGAGTGGTGTTAACACATGCCTCAGATAGTCAAAGAAAGAGAGCAGAGAGGTAGCGGGATCGATGCCCGCATCCTCCACCAAAAAAAAAAAAAAAAAAAAGAGTTGATCTAAAAGGTTTCTTTTTTTTTCTTTTTCACTGTGGTGCAATCAACTGATAACCTATTAGTTTGGGAGACCCTCGTTTCTTACTTCAGTCATTTGTCAGGCACCTGGGAGTTGGCCACTCAAGTGGACAGTGCTGGTCACGACGGGCAAGCGCGCCTGAGCCCCCATCAACCACGTTCTCAGTACAGTGAGCTGTTGGGTTTCTTCCTCAACCACTTCAGAGCACTTCTGCAAAAATAAACCAAGGTGCTCTCTTCCCCCCCACCCCCCATGGCCTAAGAAAGCTACCGAAGGAAACCTAGAGGAAGGCGGCAAAGACGTGAGCTTATACGACTGAGATGAGGCAAATTAGAACCCTAGTTCAGGTAAAAAGCAATTTTGGGGTGGGAAGAGGGGAAAAAATAAGGACAGGAAGTATAAAACTTATTTCAGTCGCAGGATCAACTCAGAACCCATAGGGTACGTTTTGGGGAGTACTCTGTTCAGAGCATGACTTTTAGATTTAGTAGAGGGTGGCCCCAGAAACGCCTGCCCTCCCCCAACCCTACCACATTACAAACACAAGGCACGGACACCTTTGTTCTCATAAATTAGGCACCTGCGACGCCCCAGCTCCCTTGGGTGGAATAAAGAACCGGAGAGAATCTGTGAGCTGGCAGGAGGCTTAGACAAACGATGGAGAACGAAAAGAAACATAGTTCTGCTTTCTTATCCCGAGACCACGTATCAGTTATTATAACTCACAACCCACTCATCCCCCAAGCGAGGCTTCTCGGGGAGGCCTGGGTCACCTCGTACTTCAGGGTTCTCAGTATATTAAAATAAAAAGAAAAGGAAATGCCAAAAGAAGGTAACAGATTGCGGCGTAATTTCGATGCTTACAAAGACTAACACGACGTTTATGAGATAGGCGATGGACAATGGGAGTAGCACCTCATTTGGAGGCCCTCAAGCCAAAGAAACGGTTCTCTTTGGGGCTTGCCTGACACGGGGCCCTCTGGAGGACTTCTGCACAAGACAGATTCTCAGAGCTCTGACTTCCCCCTGTAGGGGAAAAGCATCGAATCCCAAATAAGAGGGTGACTCAGAGTAGGATGCTTGTTCTGCTTGAGGCCGAAGCAAAGACCAGTAACTGACAAATTAAGGGAGGAGAACAGGTAAATAGCACAATGCAAGAAATCAACAACACTGCAGCTCGAGGCCATCCGATAGAGGAAAGGGTCTCAGTTTCAATCCATCTGAAGATAGCTGGCACTGGCAACATTTCCACTGTCCCTACAACCGTCATCATCACCAGCAGCAGCAGCAACCCCTACCCACATATTGTTTCCACGGTCGCCAGGCACTCCGTGCTACACACACACACACACACACACACACACATATTTGCTCATTTAATCTGGCAACAACACGAGGAGGCAGGTACTGTTACTGTGGTCGGGTTACGGGTGAAGAAGGGGAGGCTCCCAGATCAGACGCAGGTGAGTAGCTAAGCCAGGATTTCAGCTCTGGAAGTTAGGCTGCAAAAGCTACACCCTTAACCATGGTATTTGCTACTTTACAGAACAAATGAAGACTCGGAACCATTGGGAAAAGGCTAATTATGCTGGCTAGGCTTAGGTGAATAATCCATCTGAAGACATAACAGGGTACATCTTAACAAGACTCTCACACATGCACACACACACACGCACACACGTGCACTTCTTGCTTTGCATGGCAGTGTGGGATCACAGAGAATGCCGTGCAAGGTGAAACTACCAACAGCCAGTCTAACAATCAGAAAACAATGATTGTTCCGTGCCCCTTGCAAATGTCCGCTGAAAAATTTAAAACTCTCATTATGCAGAAAAAATGTGAAACACAGTAACATGAGTATCTATGTAGTACACGGCCTGAAAACATTAGAAATGACCATTAAGAGATTTTTTGGTTTTGTTTTTGGGATACCAAAAAAAAAACCTTCTCTGTTTGGGACACCATCTGCCTCCTTCTACTCATTAAATAACCTAGGATATAGAAGAAGCCTCGTTCCTGGGCCTCGGCAAATTGCCAAGGATCAGCTCCCACCATTTTACCCTTTGCCCTTCTAATGTCCTGAAGTATCTCAGATGAGCCCTTTGATGGGGGAGGTTGGCTGGTCTCTCCACCCCCTTCCCCGTTTAAGCGCTTTTCCTCCTTCCCCTCGCTAAATTCGCCTTCGATGGAAGTTCCTCCTGCTGAGTGTCCAGACCCTACTTCATGGTCCTTCTACGACCTCATAGCTGCCTTCAGTTCCGCACAGAAGGGGCTTCCAGGAAAGACCCGTCTCCCCGGCCGTCAGTGCCGTACGATCAGGGGAGCCCGCTGCCCAAGCTCATCCCTGGAACCTGGGGACACACTTCCGGGCGTGCCCTCGTCTGCGCGGGAAGGCACCGCCAACCCACTCAGGTCACACGGATTTCGGCTCCTGAAATCAGGCAACCAGCCCTTCCCGGCAGAAAGGGTTCTTCTGTCTCCGAGTCATCACCATTCCCTTTCGACGCACACGTTCACGTCAACGGTCTGGCCTGAACACTAGCCAAGTGGATTGGGATTTATAGACACACACACACACGTCTTCAATTATGCTCCAGTTCAGTTTCAACTCAAATACACGGAGAGGACTTGAGCTTGTTTTTTTATATTCATCGACTGTTTCCAATTGCTTTTTTAAGAGAGCATGAGCGGTGGGGGGCCGGGGGGCGGGGGGAGAGAGAGAATCCCCAGCAGGCTCTACGGCCCAGAGTGGACCCTGACGCTGGGCTCGATCTCACAACCCCAAGATCATGACCTGAGCCGAAACCAAGAGTCAGACGCTTAACCAACTGAGCCCTCCAGGCGCCCCTTCCGGTATGGTCTACAGTGGAGTTTCCTACAGGTCTCCTGTCTTCACACCTGGTGCCACATTTTCAAACCTTCTAGTCACCTCCAATTTCACTTTCTGGGCTGTTTTCTTTTCTTTGCCTCGCTTTTGCCATTGGGGGCCTATTGCTGCTCTTGATGCTCTACTTTGGCTGGAATGTCGTGTGGATAGACCCCTGGGAGACAAGGAGGCACCACAACCCCACGCTTCACGGACTGTCCCTGGGCTGAGGCACAGCCACTCTGTGACCAGTCACCAACGCACTTTGCAAGACGGGATGGGGGAACGGTCTCGGATCGTGACATCGCCTGTTACCGAGCAGCTAGTAGCAAAGTCTGTACCCGATACGATGACACCGTATACCATGGTGTCCTCCCAAACCCATACGGGGTGGTCCTAACCCCCGGCGTGCCTCAGAATGGGACTGTATTTGGAGACAGGGCCTTTCAAGAGGTAATTAAAGTAGAAAGAGGTCATTTGGGTGAGCCCGAACTCAGCACAACTGGCGTCCTGGTAAGAAGAGGAGACTAGAACACAGACGGAAGACCACAGGAAGACACCGGGAGGAGCGGATGGAAGGCTACAGGAGAAACCGACGCTATGGACACCTTGACCTTGGACAGCTAGCCTCCAGATCTGGGAGAAAGCCGCTTTCTGTTCTGTGAGCCACCCAGTTTGTAGTATTTTGTTCCTGCAGCCCTTGAAGACTAATTCATAGGGCCACTGAAATTTCTGATTGGGGACTGAGGTTTTTTAAGTCTGTCACAGTCTCTGTCGTAGAAATGTGTGTGTACTGGAAGGATGCTGTGTGAGGACCGCCTCCAAGAGCCTCAACATCCCTGCGAGTAAGTGATGGCAGCTGCTGTGTCTCAGGCAGTCCTAGAATCTAAGGGAAACTGCCCTGCCCGGACACGGGCTGCCGAGTTCTGTGTCGGGCAGCCTGTCCCTGGCCTGGTCTCACCCGGCGGAAATGGGACCAGCGCCCTGTGCTCAGGGTGGCCTGTCTCCAGGCTTGTGCAGGGCCTGGCAAGAGGGTCTCGGTGTTAGCAGAAAAGCCCCCAAATTAGTTCACTGCTTTTAGGACTTTGAACTGCAAGCATGGAAGAGTGTGTCCCACAGGTGTGGGAGCTGAAATGGGATGAAAGGAGCCAAGAGAGTTGCTGGTCCCAGCCAGGCAGGCTCTAAGTCCGGATGCACAGACACATACTTGTAACTGGCCAGACCTATGGGGGTACACGCCGGCATACACACGTAAACAGACACACCCACACATATGCACACATGCACCGAGACCACTGGTGTGTCAGCAGGGGAGCGCCTGGTCCACGTTCAACTTCAGAATCAACTTGGACCCACGCAATAGTTTCAGATTTAGACTTGCTCTAGGAAGGTCCATGCGGCACTTTTAAATATACGTAAAGTTGTTTGTCAAGTAGGACTCTCCTCCTCCACTTAATGCCGGGTCAGTAAAACTAAAACTTCAAAACGGAATTTTGAGCCCTGATTAGCTGCGAGCTCTAGGCGTTCTAACACAACCCGCCATGCGATAAAACTTACAAGCTTGTAATTTTAAAGCACAAAGAAACAAGAACAGAGGTAAGTCAGACCAGGTTTTCCTAACAAACGTGCTTAGCACTACTCTGGCCTTGCACGGCTCGCACGGCCTCCTGGGGTGCAAGCCAGGGTTTTGCTGGGAACTGATGGCTGAAATTTGTACGGGCGGTGCTGGGGAGAAGAGGCAACACCAGGAGACCAGGCCTCCCGAAACATGGTCAGCAATGCGCACGGTGTAGACACATACACGGGGGCTGGCTCTGCCGAGCAGGGACAGTCACCTGCAGAAAATGTGTCTTAACCGCATTCCAGGAACACATCACAGAGGAAAAAAACTTTAAGGGGATGCACAGCTCTCAGTCATTAGATCTGAAGGACGTAAAAAGGCTCCTTCGATCCACCTCCACTTAAGGCCCTGCCCGCCGAGAGGACCCCCTGCTCGCTCTACCAATCACGTATGCCAACAATTGGTTGTGTTCCCAAAGATGTGGATGCCAGTTACCCTCGTGATCGGAACTACGTAATTCAACCGGAGATTACGTAAAATGAAATACGACTGTGAGAAGGCACAGGGCTCTTATTTCTAAGAAGAGCGAGGACGCTGAAAGACTGCATCAAAGGGGAGTGGCTTAAAACACACAAGGACACTGCTGAGTTCGCCAGGGCTCGAGACTCATAACGTGGGGAAGAGTCTGCACTCTGCGAGCTGGTTAAGTATCAGGATTCTCACTCAGGTGACGGAGGTGATCATTAACTAAGTCCTTTCAGAACGTAAGCTGGAGACGTCTTCTAACTTCCTTACTCATACCTCAGTAAAGCTGAACTTTAAAAAAAGATTCTAAGAATGTCAAAACTGGAAATCCTAAGTGAAACATAATATGCTTACTTATGCAAAGAAGACTAGTCAGTCGACTCCAAGAGGCAACTTTAGCCTTACGTAAAAACGTGGCAAATAGATTGTTTTCTACTAAAGGTTTCGTCTACTTTAAGTGACATTTTCTCAGCTTAATATTTTCATTGACCGACCTGCTGTGGATTATGATTATTTCAGTTAAGAAAGCTTCTCTGCAGAGTGGGAGTCAAAAGGAAAGTCACTCTACCTTGCTTGTTCTTTCTCGTCATTCAGCCTTTTCTCCCCGGCAGTAAGATCGCAATAGCTGGATTCTGAATTTTTCCTAAGTAGTTGTGGGCTATGTCCCATTGGCCAGATCTTAAATATTTCTTTCATCGGCTTACTGCCCTACTCAAGTTGCAGAGAGATCCTCGGGACGCCAACGCCAAGTCTCCCCGCCTGGACTCCGGAGGTCTCCTTAATCTGATCTTACCCAACCTGGCTGGCCATTACTTCCCGGCCCGTGAACACCCCACACGGAACGGGAGCAGAAAGCCGGGATCTGGCCCTAGCGCGCCATATTTATTCCCTCTTCGCGATTTCTCTCACACTTCTCACCTGGAGCACCTTTCCCTTGTACCTGTGCACGTTGTGCCAGGTGTCAATCATCAGCTTGTTCCCCGCTCAGGATCGTCCCCAGCTGTAACCTATCACTCTGATCTGTTCCTTACCGCGACCATGCCTGATTTCTCGCCATTCCCCTACTGCAGCCCGCACAGCGCCCGGGGAAGAAAAGCTGGGTAGCATAAATATAATTGAATACAAACTGACCTTTGAGACAGGGTCCCCTGGGAAAACTGTTCTTGGCTCTACACCTGTTTCCCAAACACCAGTCGTGAAATCAAGCATCTCTGTTCTAGATCTTTGTACGTTCATCTTCGGGACAAAATCGTAAACTCTAGCATTGGACTTGCTGTGTCTTCCCTCTATCTTCTCGTTGCTCACTTTCCCCATACTGTCAACCTCTGGAGTCACCTGAACGAATGACTCTACTTCTTGAGCCCAGGGTAAAACTCCTTGGCACCCAGCACAGGACACTGAGATTTTTCAAAAGTTGCACAAAGCTTTCAAATCCCCCTATTAGTCTGGTCTGAACTCTATCTTATTTCCTTCCTTCTCCACTGCTCCTTATTTAAAATCTCTCCTTCCTATAATGCTACCGCCTTGGGTTTCCCCAACTTTCCTCACTACCTTTTTCTCCCCTTATACGCAGATTCTCCAGGTTTTATTTTTGGCCCCCATCCCTTTGTTCATGCTCCTGATAGTCGAGCTGAGACTATCTCTTAATAGCTGAGATGTCTCTTAATAGCCCTTGAGGGACGGAGGGGCTGCTGGAGAACTTCAAAACCTCTCTCCTGGGGGTGTGTAGGGGGGAAGATGTTATCTCGGGAAGGCTTTGGCCTCCCACTTCTACAGTGGGGTCCCTGGCCGACTTCCTTCTGTTGAGCAACCTGAACACAGACCCTCGACCTGCGTGGTGGTGGGTGCTTTCTCACAGCCCCTTGCCACTGGTGAGAGGTCCCTGCAAGAAGTCGGGTCCCCTGGAGATCCAGATTGCCCCTGACCTCGCTGTCACTTCAATGCACATGGCTTTAAACCTTCTCTCTGCAGCCTGGACTGGCTTTGGAGCAACCAGTTGAAATTTCCAATATCCCGTCAAATGGCCGAGCTCAAAGTCATCGCTTTTCTCCCAGAAGAGCAAATATTTCTCCCTGGATCTCTCTGTCTCATCAAAGGGCAGCATCGTTTCCCCCCAGTTATCCAGGCTTAGAAAAAAAAAGACCTTTAAAATCATGACTTTCCCTCCTCACAGTCTGGCAGGCCTGCCCGTCACTGCGGGCTTTACCTCTGAAAGAGTTCATTCCCTCTGTTCATTCTTCTCTTGCACAGGCAGGGTCGGCTGTAAGCCTCCCTATGGGTTTTTCTTGCCCTCTCTCCTGGGCCCTAATTCATCGTTTACAAAGAGAGCAGTTATCTTCTTCCTGCTTAGAATGAGGAACACACATTTGTTCTCACACTTTAGACCCTATGGTCTTTCTATGGAACAGAGTAAAGCCCAGGTTCTTGGGTCTTGCACAGCCTCCAGGGAGGGGCCTACCCCAATCTCTCTCCTCTACTCCTATCCCTATAAAAACCCCTATAAGAACACCATGCTCCTAACACACAAGGTTGCAGACGGAGGAGCCACACATTTCCACGCCTCAGTGTGGTGCAAAGCCTGGAATTCTCCTTCTGAGCCCCTGTCCTACACAAACCAGCCTCCTTTTTTAAATAAACAGCTAAAATGTCCCTTCCTTCATAAAATCCTACAGGATTCCCTCCTTCCCTTGTACTTTTTACAATATATCACATGTACTTTTGTTCATTGTTGATTTAATTTTGCTTTGTATAAGTTTTGTTCTCTCAAAATATACCCGAATCTCCTATCAGCCTGACATCTCTTTGGGAATTAAAAAAAAAAACACAAAAGAGAGTCCCCTTAATCAAAATGTAAAGGCATTTAGACTGATGCCTTACTCACCAGCAGGACCCAAAAATCTTGTTGGAAGAAAATTCAATCTTCGCTCTTTTTTCTGATGCTTTCTCAAAGTGGCAGGGCTTATCAAGGAAGCACATTGCAAGGCTGTTTGAGGGAAGCTACACAATTAATACGGTGAATTAAAAGAAGCCAGACAAATGGGGCAAAGTAAGTATTTTTGGCTTCTATTCACCCTGCTCCAAACTCCCTGTATAAACTGCCTGTATTTTATTTTTAAATTTTATTTATTTATTTTAAGTAATCTCTGAACCCAAAGTGGGGCTCGAACTCACGACTCTTGAGATCGAGAGTCGCAAGCTCTTCAGACCTGGCTCAGCCAGGGGTCCCTAAACTGCTTTTATTTTAATTGGTAATTATACCATCCTGTGTCTTGCTCCGGCTTTGGGAGTAAAACGGCCTAAATAAGATACTCAGCCTCACCAGCACAAAGAACGCTCTAACCTGGGGGAACAACCGAAACCGCCCCTCACTTGGTGAAAAAGCAGAAGCCCGCGTGCAACCCCAGGGAAGGAGGAGAGCAGGACCGGGAAACAAGGCAAACAAGGCAAACAGGACGGGGATACAGAGTCCCACCGCCGGGCAGGTGGTCCGCAAAGAGCGCCCTCTTGAGGACTGGCGGGGCGAGTCACCTTCGCGAAGCCCGTCTTAACACTCATTCCATCGAAAGGGCTGTCTTCCAATTTCTCTAGAGGTAAGTCCTCCCAGGGTCATCAAAAGACTCACCTGTTGCTCATCTGTCCAGAGCTCCTGCACCTCGTCAAGAAGCAGCTGGAACTCACAAGCCAGGAGGAGATCAGCTTAGTGGGTAAAGGGGCTGCCAACGGGGATAGGATTTGTCTTTTGCCAAAACCCCACTGTCCGGCAGACCTGCCCTGATGTGCATTTTCAAAATCTACAAGGCGGTAAACTAACTGAACGTTCAGCATTCATCCAACAAATCTACCTGCCGTGTAGGAAATGCTAAATCCAGAAACCAGCTCCCTGCCTGTGAGGCTTAGTTCCTCATCTGTAAAATGGACAAGATAATACCTATTCCGAGTCTGTGAGGGGATTAAATCATGATACAGACTGAGAGGTCCCAGGCTGGCACTGTCTGGAAGAGAGAAGGGAGAGGACAGTGTAGGAACCAAAAGTCCTGAAAATTCCAGGGGAAGGCATTTGGGTGAAGAATTCAAGCCCGGCAACTAAAAAGGAGACAATATTTTTACGTCAATTATATCTCAGAGAAAAAAAAACACATCGGTCCTGGAGGGGAGTGGGGTGATGTGAGCCCGCTTTGTGGTGGTAAAAAAAAAAAAAAAAACAAAACGAGCACCAGCTACAGGACACGGAGAGGTAAAAGCAACTTTGAAAAGAGGGGGGAACAGCCTGTGAAATCTGAAGTGGAGACATGAAAACTCTGTTTACAGAGAAGCAAAAATCGCTAGCCCAGTGTGGGAAGGCATTTCCCCACGTATCCCTTAATGGTCTTCAAAAAAAAAAAAAAAAAAAGTCAGTTGTTTGGCATAGGGCGCCTTGTAAAATAGGCTGTTTTTAAACCAAATGGAAGGACATGCAAATATTACTAACAGCAGGCTGGGGCTTGATGGGTATCACCGGCTAGGATTTATTGAAATGGCTACATAAGAGCTCGGCCTCATAACAGGTTAAAAATAATTCTGAACGTAATGGCACCGAAATAACCCCCGGCCGTGTTTGCCTTGGCTACTTCTCCAACCTGGGGACGTGAAGGTCAGGGAGATCACAGGTGATTCTGTTTTCTTCCCCTTGCTCTTCTGTATTTCTCGTTACGCTTTTACGAGGGGAAAAATGGCTCCCAAAAAGCTATTTTCAACTTTGCATTAAAAAAAAAAAAAAAGGAAAGAAAAGGAAAAAAAAAAAAGCAAAGCCCCAAGGGTTTTTGGGTGCAGATTACAAAAATGCAGAAAGACAACAACTAAGAAAACGATCATCGGATTCGTGTAACGATAAAATGGTGGCGAATGAAACCCTACACTGCGTTTATTACTTCTCTTGCAGAATCTGTATTTATGACAGGGAATGCCCTGCAGTGTTGACACTGAGGTCCGCTGGACTCCAAGTACCTTCCTATGCCTTCCAGTAGTACCCCCTGACATTGCTGTGCTAATTATCTTTAAATTAATATGAACGCAAATGGATTTGGTCTTGATAATTTGGGTGGGAGGGAGGACTTGGTATGTGTCAGTGGACAAAACTGGTCCCTCTGGCACCTGTTAGGCACGCTGCTTGGTGGTATGCAGAGGACTCAAAAAAATGAAGGGGTGGGTAGTTTCTTCTTGATGTCAAAGTGCTAGAATATTCTTGGTCTCGTTCTGCACGGAATGGCAGAGGTCCCCAGCTACCTGCGTGGGGAAGGGAACTCCGTATGGCAGGCAAGTGCTCCCGCCGTGGGAACCACCACGCTGGTTTCCCATCCATCGTGTCCCATCAGCACACGGACTCCGTTCAACGCTCTAAATGCTGCCAACCATCAGATCGTCCCAAACGCCGGACCATGTACTGAGGCCACCAACACGCTACAGGACCCTGTGTCAAACCCGCATTTTCAAGACAAAGCCTTCCTGAGAACAAGGAGGAAGTCTCTCACCCTTGTGCCTCTGAGTTTTAGAGCCGAGTCTCGGAGCTGGAGCCAGACCACGGTAAATCCACAGAGTTCTCTGCAGGGTCACCAAAGGCGAAGTCAAAGAAGGGCAGAGCGGGAAAGACGAGGCCATGAACTTTCCTCACCCCCATCCCTCCCAGGGAGGTGAAACGACTCATCCAAGATGTCACGTAGCAAAATGACGGCAGATCTGGAACCAGACCTCCGAGATCCTGATGCCTGAGCCCCCCCTTCTTCCCACTAAGTTATCAGAGGCAATATGGAAGAGAGGAATAGATCCACTAGCAATCTCGATAAAGTTCTGAAGATATCCCTTTAAATAATCTTGAGGAGATCTTTAGAAAATACGTAAGGTCCAAGGGAAGGATATTTTAGAAAACAGCATCCTGCATTAGGAAAACGCTTTCTACAAAGGAGTCTGAGGACCGTGACCTTAAATATTGTATTTCGGTAGGAGTGGCAGAATAAGCTTTGCCTGGAGCAAAGTTTCATGGTCCCATCTACGATTTTTTTCATGAATTCTGACAATCTAACAGTCTCTAATAAAAAATAAGAAAGAAGCCCTATGAAAGTACAAAAGTCTATGGCCTTCTGCTTAAAACAACATTCTCTACTGGGTACTTTCCCATGTGAAACTTAATATGAAACCCTAGTTAATTTTGTGCTTTCTTTTTGTCTTTTAATTTGGAGTTAGAGTGGGTGTATTACTCTGGTTTTTGCCAAAAGAGAAAGAAAAGGTTGGAGCTGGAAGGCAGTTCTGAAATTTATGGCCATTTGCAAGGAATAGCAAGGTTGCCGCAGGAAAGCGGTGACTGTACTTTTGTGTGCAAATTTAAGGGATCTTCATCACTGTGCTCTGAAATGGGAACAGCGCCTGAAAATTCTTGAGAATCTCACGAGCTCTTCTGTCGGAACCGCATGCCTTTAGAATTCTTTTAATGAAGCAATCTTTCCATGAAGACACAGATCCCTGGCATTGGACGGGAAAGAATGCCGACAATGTCCACCCTGACCCTCATGAGTCAAAAAGCGCAGGATTCACTCACTCTGCCAAAAGGACACAGACTGCGGCCACATGTCCCACAAGCCTGCATTTCCGGCGGGTATGCTCGCTGAGCCACGATATTTACAGAGCGCTTACTATGTGAGGGGCGCTCTAATGCTGGCCTGGGCCTGTGCACCAGGCAAGCGAGGCCACTGGGTTTCTTGGAGCCTCATACTCGTGGAAGGAGACAAGGAGCTCACCTTTGCACAACGGCAGGGCCGTGCAGAAAGCTGGCTGAGGTCATGTGACAGACACTGGCCGGACCTGGCGATTTCAGCTAGTGTGGTCAGGAGGGATCTCTTTGGAAAGAGACCATTAGGGCAAGGAGACAGCCATGTGTGACGGCCTGGGAAGGAGGCTTCCTAGAAGTACAGAGGACCTGAAAGACAGCCCCGTGTGACAGCCCCCGTGAGAGCAAGGGGAGAAATTAAGGCCAGAGAGCCCCGTGTCATGGACCACGCGGAAGTGTTTGGTTTTTTGTTTTTTAATTCTATTTATTTATCTGAGAGAGCCAGCGAGAGAGAGCACCAGCAGGGGGAGGGGCAGAGGGAGAGGCTCTGATGTGGGGCTCAATCTCAAGACCCTGGGATCATGACCTGAGCCAAAGGCAGACGCTTAACCGACTGAGCCCCCCAGGAGCCCGGAAGTGTTGGGGTTTAATTGCACTTGCAATAAGAGGCGGTGGCGGGGTAGGGGTGGGGAGCGGGGGGCGTGGGTGGGGGCATGGTGGGGAGTGGGAGTAGTGGGTAGGGCGTGACGGGGAGCTGGTATCTGCTTTGGCGAGTACACACTCTGACCTCTCCGGGTAGCCATCGGAACTGCTGTGAACTAAGAGAAAAAGCCATCCTCCACAACGCCAGGAATCTACGCATGTCACATGCCACAGCACCTAACACCCTGCATCTCCTTTTCTTTACTCAAAGGTAGAGGCTGTGCTGTATTTCTCCTCCACTGGGGGCTGGGGGCACAGGGGTGGCCATCAGGGAGGCTCGGGTCTCCCAAGGAGGTGAACTTGATCGCTTTCCCCTTGTGGAGGGCACGCAGGAGGAGCTGCCCTTCCCTCTGTGGGGGAGGGAAAATCCCAAGTAACATCCCCAGGGGCAGGACACTAAACCTCTTGCAGAAAGTAGGATCTACGTTGCTTAAACTCTGCTGGTGTCTTGAACGGTTCAAGCTGTGCAAGTTAGAGCATCTCACAATCTATTTTAATCTCTATTAATTTCCATCTGTGTACACTTGGAGATGGGCTCTTGACAAGCTCTTTAAGGTGGCTAAGTGTGCACTATTATCTCTAATAGCATCTCTCAAATCTGGCTCTTAATTGCACTAATAAGGCGGGCACCGCTCCGCCGGTAAGGAATGGAAGCTTGACGATTAACACCGCGTTCCCCGGTCTGGGCACAAGCGACCCAGCCTCCTCCGCGTTGGAGAAATGGGTATCGCGCTGAATCTGCTTTTAAACAGCCTCTGTGCACGGACCCGCTAGTAGGAGGGCAGAGGGTGATCATTCTTCAAACCAGAGTCCAAAGTGAAAGTCAAAGCAGCTTCCCGTGGTTTTAGAGGTTGCGGAAGGGACCCTGCAAGTCCAAGGTCATACAACTAACTCAACCGGGGAGGCCCAGGTCCCATCCTCAGCAGGTGGCAGGGCCGGGACGCACGGGCCCCGTTCCCGACAGATGGCCCCCGAGCTCTTCTGCGGACATGGAGAGTTAAGCAGAAAATCACAGGACAGAGAGCTCACAGCTGAGTGTGTATAGCTTGGGGGGCTTGAGGAGAAGAGGCCCTTCCCACCACCTATTCGGCAAGCCAACATCTCCTCCTCTTTAATTCCATTAATGAGTGGGGATAGGTGCCTTTTCTTCCCTTTCCCTGTCGCCCCAAACCCTGTCTGTATTCAAGACATACAATGGAATTTTTTTTTTGCGCTCTCTTACTATTACTTATCAGATTTACTCTGACATAATTTAATTCCTTTTTTGTAATAGCCAATTTGTTTTTGGAATCCTTCTTATATGAGCCAGGTTAAGCGTTACTCATTTAAACCTCTGAAAATTCTACCAAGTACATGCTATGATTTCCCTGCATTTTATGGCAAAAGCTACAAGAGGTTATACTCGGCACCCAGAGTCACAGGCTAATTATAATTAGGCAGAGCTGGGATTTGAACCCTGGGTCATCAGATTCCAAGGCTTACATTTCTGACCACAATCCTAAGCTATCCAGGTACACAGTCACTGAAGTCATAGTTCTGACACCCGCCCAGATATGGACACAGAGATGGTAAAATCATCCCGCCTCGCCTCTAACTTCCCGACCAGCACCCCTCCCCCACCTCCACCATGAACGACATCATTTCAAAAGGTGTACCTGTATCAAAATGTCACATCGTATGCCTTTAGTATATATACTTTTTTACCTCTCAAGGATAAACAGAGATTTTCTTCCTGTAGCTTTACGGATTAAAGAAAACAAAAGTAAAAAAAAAGTATGGGACAGGAACCAAATCTTGATTCAAAAAAGCAGACATATTTCTGAAACCATCAATTTCTCCCCAGGAGTTGGCTCCCCATAAAGATAAGGCGAACTTACTTGGGCTTGTAAATATTGGTAAGCCCAATCCAATTTCCCATGGTTACTTTCCATGCCTGAGTTACATTTCCGAGCTGAATCCCTATTTCAAAGGATAGAACTTGAAACCAGAAATCCCACGCATCGCAGTTTTAAAAATTGAGCAAAACAAGTCTCTCCTGCTTCTCAACCTTTAATATTTATATTAGTTGGCCTTTGGAGGTCTATTTCTTCTACTGAACTTACCCTACTGAATTCTGACCAAAGGGAACATAGTAAGGTCCAAATGCTGTGAAAACAATCTAGCCTGGATCTGGATTTAAGAATAAAATAAAAATTACAGAAAAGTTTCCAAAATTCCTTTACTACTGTCAAGTATTTCCCCAAGCAACTTAAACTCTTGCCACTAATCAGTTCAGTACTTCCTTCCTAAAGTACCGAAGAACACGCATTTGGCAAAACCCAAATCTATTTTCTAGGTCCTTAGCTCTCCCTTGTGTATAAAAACGGAAATGCAGCTTGCTAGAAATTTTGCCCCAGTAGATCGGATGACCCAATTTTAAAAGCTAAAAATGCCATTTGATTAAAAAAAAAAAAAAATCCATGTTTGTCTTATAGCAAAAAGCAAAGAAAGTTTATTTAAAGTGACAAAACAAAAGCAGCCAAATGTTAAAGGCACTCTGCACATTACACTTTTGATAAAGAATCCCAAAAAACAAAAACAAACATAAACAAAAAATCTTGTCAGCGTAAGATATTTTAGGAGAAAAGGGACATTTCACAGAATCATAGGTGCTCTCGGCTGGGATTACAGCGAGGTGTTTCCAGTCCCTGTCTCCGATTTCAGGCTGGATCGTACTGAATCCAGACCAAACACAGGAGACCCTGTCCTGTTTCAAAGATTTCTAGCAATTTCTCTCGAGAGAAAAATCCTCTTCAGATGGGTGACAAGACAGTTTGCTCTTTCTCCTTGAGTATTTCAACAGACTTTCAAATATTGTGTTTGAAATTCCAACTGCTTTCAACTTTCTTGGTACTTTTTCCGGTTCTTTGATTTCTCTACCCCTTTCCCGTGTAGGTTTTGGCACGGGCCGCCGGTGATGGAAAGCCAACCGGGGGATCTTATCCTGTTATTTGCACCGTGATGTTATGTAGCTTTTTAAGACACCCCCAGGTAAATTCCCTTGAGGAGTGTCGCATTTTACTTACTGATTACCCCCACTACTGTATGGTTTAAGACTCTCCTACTGTTTCCTCCACTTGGAGCCACGGGAAGGAGAATCCCCCCAAAATCCTTTGAGTGGTCAGGAGACGGGACCAGGAGGTCACCACTCGGGCACAGAAATTGTGGGAAGCTTGGGCTCTTACTTGGTTGGACAGACCGGTTGAGGAAAAAGAGGGTATTCTCTGGGCTGCCCTTCCTCGACGTCCCTCTCGAAATCCCAAATCTTCTTAAACCAGCTGCATCTATCCCTAGATTGAAAGATGGGAGGAAGCGAGTCTTATCCCAACCCTCCTTGTAACTTGGTTTGGGGCCCAGCTGCAAAAACGGGGCACTGCAGAAACAGAGAGAGCTGCCTCCGGCACTGGGAGCTCCTACGGGATACCTAAAAAAGCATCCTCCTCCTCGTACAGGAGGACCACACAGAGAGACACCAGCGGAGAAGAAGGACCTTGCCAAATTACTGTTCCGAGGCGTTCACATCCATCGTGATACAAAAGCGTACTCTCCAAAGTTCGTTCCTTCTATCCGGCTGGCAATTAAACATTACACAGAGCACATAATTTAGTTTGCGTTCCAATTATCTTCTAGTGCTGTAGGGTACCAATCACTCACTCGGCAATTAAATACATTCTGGGGTGTCGCTAAATGTTTGAAGGGAGGGAAGGATTCTCGAGTTGGCAGAAGGACCAAAGGAGCGGGAAGAAGAGAAAGAGCAAGTACTCCAGGACACTTCCTCAGCCCAGCTTTTAGCTTCGCAATCCACCCCCCACCCCGATACTGATGACAATACTGGAGACGTCACAGACAGTGCACACATGGCTGGAGCTAACCCAAAAGACCTGTCCCCCTGGGCTCATCAGACGTCTGCCAGTTCCGGCTGAGGGAACTCCTGCTCTCACACGGAAAGACAGGAAGATATTCTTCCAAGAAATTATCAACACGAGCCAATCATTGTGTATGCGCGCGCGCACACACACACGCGCGTGCACACACACACGCGCGCGCACACACACACACACACACAGTACGTGGTGTAGCATGGTTATCGCCTTGGGTCCACCATGGGAAAAGCTCAGAAATGCCAGTGGAGACCGTATTTTGAAAACCACGTTCCTATTCTCTTTTACGCTTTCTAAAGGCGCCATCCTCTGTTCCGCGGAGCCACCCACCGCCTTCAGAGGGATTAGGATAAAGTTGGTATGCAAAAGGGGGAAAAAAAAACCCGAATGATACCAGTGCCTTCCAAAAATGGATCCGTGAGCCCACCATCAGACAGCAGGCTAAATCAGGATTTGTGGAGGAAGAGGAGTTTCCTCTGTTCCAAAGGCTCTTTGCAATCGACAGCAATGCCTGGGGGGCAGGGATCCTGAGAACTACCAGAAGCCACTGGGTTGAACCGTCGGGGCTGGGCCACGTTGTGGAGGGGAAGTTGCTCCGCATCTGTGACCGGAAGGCAGGGCAGAGTGCCTTCTGTCTTGGCGGCAGTAAAGAGGAAGAGAGGTAAGAGGTCAGTCCTGAGGTTATTGCCACCTGTTGTATCACCAAGAATTTGGTCTTTGTCCTGGGGTGCTGGCACCGGGCTCCTAAAGCCCTTGGAATTTCCTGAGTGGTGGCGGTGTCTTTGTTATGCTAATGAGGTGACCAGGGAGGGCCCCTAGCAAGCTTCGGGATGGAGGCTGTCACCAGGAGGACCAACCACTTGATGAGACTGCTGGGCTGTGGAACCAGGACCTGGGAGGAGTGGGGGACTGGAGGGAGAGTCTAATCTCCCAGCTGATGATTTGATTTTATTAATTTTATTTTATTATTTTATTTATTTTCCCGGACCCCCAGAGTGCGGCAGGTGGAGGAAATAAGCACGGCCTTGTTGGGGCCTGAGCCCGTTAACTTGTGGGGTCTGTGCCAACTCTGGGTAATGAGCCCAGAAGTGAGCCCGGTTGGGGTTGAAATGGAATATTCGCCTGCGAGGGTCCAAAAGTGGTGCGTTTGAGGGGTTGGGTGCAAGGACCAAGAGGAATGAGACCCTAAAAGTGCCCAGAGGTAGGTTTTCTATGAAGCTAATAACGTGCAAACCTCAGGACTCTTACCTCACATGATCCTTCTAAGGCTCTGGGAGGGTCCCTCACAATATGCTCATATGGGCAGATACAATGTGCAAAAGCTAGAGATTTTCGTCTTGCTTGTGTTAAAAAGCTCCCTCACTGGGGCGCCTGGGGGGCTCAGTCGGTTAAGCATCTGCCCTCAGCTCAGGTCACAATCCCGGAGTCCTGGGATCAAGCCCCGCATGGGGCTCCCTGCTCAGCGGTGAGTCTGCTTCTCCCTCTGCCCCGCCCCTCCCCACGTTCAGTCTCTAATAAATATATACATAAAACCTTTACCAGAACAAAACAACAACAACAACAACAAAACCTCCCTCACCCACCCAGCCATCAGATTCTAGAAACTTCAGTCTTGACAACCCCCTGGTGGTGACTCTGCCATCACTGAGAAACGGGGCTAGACTCTCTCGCATGGGCTAGTGCAGTGTGAAGAAAGCAGCCAAGACTTTGCAGATTCTCGAGCAGGGCACAAAAGAGCTGGGAGGGCGAGGACAGCAGCAGAAGGGCTGGGGGTCCTCATGAGACTTCAGTCTGCCGGAAAGCTGCCAACAGGAGACGGAGCCAGGACCCCACCCTGGAACGGCACAAATCATGGAAATCTCCTAGGGAGTGAGATGGGACCAGATGCACGTGGAGACCTCCAGGGATGGGACAGACGGGTAGGCCTGTGCTGAGCCGAGCAGAGACCCACAGGATAGCGGGAGAATCAGAGCACCTGCCCCCAAGGCCACCATGAAACACCAGCTTCTACCATGATCCAGATGCCAACTTGGGAAGGAAGGTGGGACAGCAGCCCCCAGGAGAGGAGAGAAACAGCCCCTCGGACACATGAATGCTGACCTGACTACCCTAAAAAAGATATGTTAACTCGAGACTGGCTAACACCAAAGAAACCTAAGTTTCCCTCAACGGAAAACAGGGATTTCAGAATAACTTTAAAAAACCATTTTTTTTTTTAATTGAGCTGTGTTTGAAGTTGTGATCCTTCTCATTTAAAACAACGTTATGAATACAGAAAAATTTTAAAGTCTTCCAACTAAACAGATTGTCTAAAGGTCACTGTGGGAATTTTTAGCATAATAGGATTATAAAATAAAACCTGTTTGTGATAAAACCATAATACAATGTTCGAAGAAAGTGGCCATATCACTTAAATTGAACCTAAGTGCCTGAGGCGGAGATGGCTAGCTAGTCACCAGTATCTTCTTTTCCTGGGCTGATGGCCAGACCGCGTTTCCTGGTCTCCCTTACGGCTGGCGTGGCCGCATGGCCGAGCCACGGCCCATGGAACGTGATCGGAAGTGATACAGAGCCATGGCAGGCCTGGCCCATCCGAGCCCCACACCCGCCACTCTGTGCTGCCTTCCCCACTTCCCGCTCACTGGGGTGCAGACAAAAGAAGCTGGCAGAAGCCCCCTCAGCCCGAGCTCTTGAATGGCCACATGGAGAGCAGTGGCCGCCACCAACCAGAAACACCCACCTTGGGCCTTGATGTGGGGAAGAAAATTCTACTCATTTTTT
Source organism: Potos flavus (assembly GCA_028534135.1). Taxonomy (NCBI): domain Eukaryota; kingdom Metazoa; phylum Chordata; class Mammalia; order Carnivora; family Procyonidae; genus Potos; species Potos flavus. The sequence goes on along the minus strand of CM052892.1, from coordinate 73,410,934 downwards.
TCCGATAGGCCGATGAGTAGGGCATGTGTAGGTCCAGCCGTCATCGCCGTGAACGTTACCCTAGGCCGCACTCTTCCACATCGATCTGGTGCTGATTCAGTGTGGCAATCAGTGGGCGCTTACTTTTTGCACACGGAATTCCTAAGTTCTAACCAGATCCACCTCACCCACTACGAGGAGAGCGGGCGTGGGGGCAACTACCAAGAACGCCAGGAAACTGGATTTTGAGCTGGGACCGAAGAACGAGTGCGGATGTGTGAGGGCTCAGAGAAAGTTCCATGACTATTTGTGAGGGCATCACAGTTGCGGCGGCAACGGAGCTGGGCCTTGAAGGATGAGAAAGGTTCGGCAGAAGGAGGAGGGTGGGGAAGCGCTTCCCAGACTGAACGTGGGTCCTCAGGTTTGACCCAGTGGGACGTGACGCTAAACACAGAAGAGAACAGGGCTCTGTTCACCCCGGGAAATAGGGTCAAGGCCAGTGAGGAAGAGCGAAAGGGAAAGAGGATTCCCTTCAAGGCGGGGAGGAGCTGACAATGGGGCTGACCCCAAACCGGAGGCGCTCTGCAGGCAACGAGGAAGAGCGTTTCCTTGAGGGATGGGCGGCCTCTCGGCACCAGCACCAGGGCCGGCGAGACCGTGGTGTGAGCTCGGCGCGGGGAGCTGCTCCTTCGGCTGACTTGCGGCTCTGCGAATCTCCCCATCTCCAAGGCCTCTGCCAGGCAGGCCTTGCACAACACTGCCGGCACAAAGAAGAATTACTTGAGCCCCATCTTGGCATTTCTTCCACAACGGTCTTTGCCATATTCCCTTTCAAGGCTGGGTCGGCCGGGTCCATTCAATGCACTCAATCACAAGCCAGGAGAGCACATCTCTTCACGTCCGGGCTCGTGAAAGCCCGTCGAATATAATGTTATTATCCAAAAAGCTTGCTAGGCTGCTATTGACCAGGACTGCGGCGGGTGAACGAGAAAAGCAATGACATTAAAGCATCTATGCTGAATGCTTAGGCCGCGGGGCAAGCTGCCTGGACTGCGGGTCCCGGCTGACAGCCAGTTACCAGCGTCTTCCAGATACAACAGTTTTCAAAAGAACGGGTCACAGAAAAGAGGGACCACAATAGAGCTGTGCTGAGCACACTTCTGTCCTTCCTGGGTGACTTTGTATCTCCCAAGACAGCTCAGCACAAATATATTATTTATATTATGTTATGTTATATTATAAACTGAATTTCACAGCATCATTTTGAAAAACAAACCCGTTTTCCGTTTTTAGACGTGTATGGTAGAGGTCAAAGAGAGTCTAGTGGACCACCGGAAAGAGAAACGCTATCCTAATATTATGGTAAAGGAGTCAATGTCCACTTTCCGCTTAAAAGTTACGATTTCATTTTGCCAACATTCCTTGGGTCCCTACTAGCCAACAGCTAGGCACTCTGCTGTTCATTAGTAATAGATACTGAAGGAAAGAGAGAACAAATGAGGCATTCTACACATGAAAACTTCTAAGATCCGTGTTTTTTTTCGTAAGCGCGTTTCCCAATGATTATCTTAAAAATGGTGAGTTCAGCTACATTCTTGCATAAAAGACAAAGTAATTTTGCTTGTAATATCTGCAGATTCTATGTATAAAAACCGACTTCCCATGTTGGCCTGGACCATTGTACCGTCTGCTGTAATAGGATTCCAGGTACTCCAGTTTATTGCTTGAATAAAAAAGAAAGGGAGGAGAAGTTCCCTGAGCTCAGAAATGATTATGAAACAAACGCCAAACTCGTCCCATTACAGAATGAATCTTAATGATACAGCTACAACCTCACAATAGGGAAACGAAAGAAATCCATAAAACCACGCTCTGGGGCCACGGGGACATGTGGATGTGACAGTAAGACGGTCGCACGTAGGAAGTTGGAATTCGCATGCCATCGTTCAGCCATAAATATGAGCAATGCTTTCTTCATCTCTTTCTTCTTTTCAGTCTTTTCAACATTCAGGTCACGTCTCTCTCATCATACAACAACCGGAGTAAATCACATCTCAAGTGGTGCCAAGACCTGTCTGCCTTTGATAACCAATCTCAAAATACTTCCCGTTGCCTTTCTGCCCCCCCCACCTGCCTGGATCCTGGCTCCTAAAGCCACGTCTCACAAAGCCCGGAACGGCCTTCCCCTTCGATAAAATGAGCACGTCACAACAGCCTCTGTTTTGTTTGGTTTTCAACCCAACTTAGCTCTTTCCAGTGCCCCTTTACGAGGGTCCCAGATTGCTGTCAACACAGGTCCTAAGTCTGCCCCCAGGGAGGAAAAGTGAGGCGAAACCTTCAACTGCGAGAGTCCCACCGGCTGTGGCATTCACGCACGTCACTCCTAGGGCCATTGCGCTATGTCTCTGCTCCCCAGGCGACATTCTGAGATTTCGTTCCCCAGTCAACATGAGAAACCAACACTTTCCAAAGGCGGGGGGTGACCCTAAACTGCAGAATAACATTTCCAAACTTCAGTGACCCCAGTCTGTGCTTGCCACGGACAGACCAGATGAGCCAAAATTGAGCACGTGAATGCTTCAGCACTCACGAGTTCTTATTTCTAGCCAGCTGTGCGATCCTGCATAGTCACTGAACCTCTCTGGGCCACAACTGCTTTGTCCCTAGAACCAAGAACGTGCAAAGACACCTTCCAGCTCTGATTTCTTTGGGTCTAGGAAATAACCACGCAGCTAGAAACCACCACTGTCTCTGACCTCTCTCTGCAGGCCTTGGAAAAATAAAACTCCGAGTCAAGACCAGGATATTGAGGGGGAACAATCAGAAAGATCTCTCGGGCCCCCTTCCACATCCTGATCCTAAATCCGACAGGGAGGCACGACCAGGCAACTGGTCCTACAGCATGAGCGGGCCTCACGGCTTCCAATGGCCAGTTCTGCTCTCGCAAAACATTCTTCACTGTATTTCAAGGCCCTGCCTCGAAATGCAAAGGGGCCACTGCCACCGCCGAACGACCTTCCCTGGGTTCAAGAGCCGCTTCTGCTTCCCCTGGCCACTTGTCCCCGGGCTCCCGATCGCTCAGGCCAGCAGGCGCGTCTACCCTGGCAAGGACAGGTAAGAAAGCAGCCACACCTACCCTCAGCCACTGCTTCTCCGTGAGCGCGTCGCTGTAGTCCACGTCCCGGCGCTGGCGAGACCCTCTACCAAATATCTTCTCCTCCTCTTCCTCGCACGTGAGCCGTTCCACTTCCGCATCGTCCTTGATAATCCAGGAGGGCAGCTCGTCTTCCTCCATCAGGCGGGGCTTACGCTTCGGGTTCCGGGCATCCTCCCTCCGCCGGTCCATGTCCATACGCTGGAGGCAGGAACAAGAGTGTCACCAGCGGGAAAGGGGATTCGGCACCGGCTCGACCTCACAGCACACAGAACTCTCACGGGTCACCTCCTGTGGCTTCGGGGTCCCTCTCTGCTTTTCCCATCAAGTCTCTCGATCCTGGCTGACGTGTTCTAGCTCGTTCGTCCGGTACCC
>CM052892.1:73381217-73406926 GCA_028534135.1 Potos flavus | reverse complement strand
GGGGGGCGCCCTCTGATGTGGGGGGTGCGGCATCCAACTGCCCGAGTTACAGTTCACATTTATTCACTCATTCTGCCATCGGACTAAATGTCAGAAAAATCCACATGATTGACGGTAGTGGAGGGAGCCTGGCAACCTTCTACGTCCTGATTCACGCTGACATCATCACAAGGCCTGACATTTTGCAAAGGCCGCCATTCACTCAGTCAGTATTTGTTAAGGAAGCACCACGTGCCGTGAACTGTTCTGAGCCTCGGGGAAGCAGAGAGGAGTTACCCACATGCCTTAAGAATGTAGTAAAACATCCCTCCTGAGGGCCTCCTTCGCTTGCCAAGGGGCTTGCTTCCTTGCGTTCTGACCTCGTGGCAGGCCATGCACACAAGCCAAATGCAGATTTCTGCAAATTACCCGTGACTACCTACGTTGTGTGGAACATCAAGGTTAAAACCATGGATGTTAAATCCTCGAAGGTCAAGGTTCTTTTCTATCTGTCCGGACCAGTGAAATCCAACCGATTCCAATCTTTCACTGAAGGGTGACACATCAAGGCTGCACCTCGATGTGCTTCTGGAAGGTTCCTGGTCCCTTAAGCGGGCTCCCGTTATCGTTAAGAAGAGGCATGACCCTGATGTTTGGTTGCTGTCCACCCCATAGGGAGCATGTTTGCTGTGACCCAGTGAGGAGACAGCGAGGGAATGGCTACAAACTACCTACAGAAGCCGGGCAGGTTTCCCGAAAGATGCTGGCTTGGGATTAGAAATGAGCTGGAAAGGGGGTGGCAGGTGGGGTGGGGGTGGGAGGTGGGGCGGGGGTGGGAGGTGGGGGGGGTGGGAAAGCTGCGGACCACATGGCCTGTCCAGAGGGTACCGCTGCTGCCAAGCCCTGGCCAGCCGCGTCCATATAGAGACGTGGGCCTGGTATTGCCCATTCTCCTTTTTCAAGAGAAGCCAGAAATCAGGATTCTTTTTGTGTTGGCAACAAATTGGAAATTTAAAAAAAAACCCTGCGTGGGCCAAACAAAATATGTCTGTAGGCTAAATCCAGCCAGTTTGCAGCCTGTGAACTGAAGGGAAGTCACGGGCCTCAGAAACGAAATACCGCCAGGGCACACGCGCTCCAGGCGTCTCGGGTTAGCAGCAAAAGGTGCAGGAGCTCCTATGACATTACCATAAAGAGATCAAATTCTTCTTCTCGTCGAGCAATCATTTGGTTCAGGGTCTCGTCGTCCGGCACTTCATCTTCTTCCTGGGGTCAAGAACACAGTGACTTAACAGGCTTTAAGGGAGAGCTTGGACAAGTGGGACAAGGTACCAAGGAGTCAAGTGGGTCTGTCCTGCAGACCTCGGGACTCCTTTCTCCAGCCAGAGAACGAAGAGAAAGGTCACTGTGTATAGTATTCGCCATCACTATTTTGCAAGCTATTCAAACCATCTTCCCCGAGCAAAGTCTGTTTACAAAGGAAACATGGTACACGATGAAAAACCCTGGGCTTTTTGGGTGTGGATCTGGATTCCATTACTTTTAAAACAAAGATATTTTACGTCTCCCCCCTCAAAGACCTCATCTGTAAAATGGGCATGACATTTACTCCGAAGAGAAGTTGCAACATTCAAGTACGGAAATGCACGGGGGAAAGTGCCTCGCATAAGTCCTTTTAATTCTATTACTCTCAACCTACATGCAAGTGCTTATTTTCAAAGCCTCACACAAACCACAAATAGGTGAAAGTTTGTGACTAAGCACAGAGCAAGACCTTAAAATTACACAGACTGGTCAAATACAGAGCCTTTAAGAAATGTTTCAATCGTGTCTTTCACGGATTGTTATGCTAATTGTTATGCTAATGATTAAAGTTGTGGAGGGGACAACTCAGAATGTAGCTGTCACAACCCCCCCCAAACTATCCTTAATTTAAAAAAAAAAATTAAAGTAAGTAGAGAAAGCAGGTACGCAAAGGCTAACATTTTCTTTTTATATCGTGTTAGACCAAGGCACGTGCTCTCTCTGCAAATTCCTCGGAAACCAAGTTCTCCAGCTTCCTAGAAATGCGAGGACTTCCACACTTGAAGAAAAACATGATTTTAAAAGTTGGGCAGAAGCTGCAGAACTTACCTTCCAAAATTATTTTTATCATATGCTGGCTAAGCGTGTTAAAAATCGAACGGAGAATTTCAGTGTATTAGCAGGAGGAGGAAGGAGGAAAACCCAGAACTTCAAACACCCAATTTCCCAAATTACACATTCACAAGGAGGCACCTCGTTCTAGAAACAGTATGAGTGTTCGAGCAGCTTAAATGAGATAACTCGGGCACTTCCCAATGTCTGACGCGCTGTGTTAGAAAGGAATGCATTTCCATAAAGCAAAACTCTAACGATTCAAGCTAATAATTACTTCTAAAAAGCTTTCTGTGCTAGTTCATCTCTAGACTGATTAAAGTCAATTTGTCTCAATATTCTATTTCATCTGACGGAGACTAGCTGGCAGGGGGCTGATACTTTACCATACAACGAATCTGGTTAACAGATCCTTTGGTGCAAATGTGCTCTGCTTTGCCCACTCTATACCCAGAACCCCATATTGTCCACTCATTGTCTGCACAACAGGGGGCTCCGACTTCCCCATGCCTAGGATGCAAAGATTCTCTTGTAAACTGGCAAGAAGTGGCCTGACCTTCCCAGAGACCAGAATGCCTGGGAGGTGGGCGAAATCTCTTCCTGGGCTCCTTGTGCCTTAGTCCTTCCTGGCCTGTCAAGTGGATAGTGGCCTTAATATCTGGTACCCAAGCCCTTGACTGCAGTCTGTCAGTGTCCCCAAACATCTTCACATCCCAACACAGGCCACCCAGATGTCTGACACACCCATAGCCTGGAAGGAGCAGATTCTAAATCGGTACCAAATATTTAATTTCAAGAAATCCAAACCTGTATCACATATTCAGTTTTAAGAATCAGCGTGAACTATTCGAGATCAAAATTTTTAAAATGTGTGTCAAGGTATGAATGTACGTGCACACCTGTTTTTCATTATTTTAATGAAATCTGATACGTAACTCATCGACTATAGAAGACTGACAAGTTAGGAAGAAGCACCCTAGAAAAGTGCTGTTCAGTGTGCGGAAAGCTTCGTTTCAGGATTCATTTCAATATCGAGATCTACTTCACATTTAAGACTCGTTTCAGGGGAAAAAAAAAGTACGTGAGGCTTTTAAAAGAATTTGGCTTATAATTTATAGATTTCAAAAACATATCCAAAAGAAGGCAAAGTCAAGCTACATCTAATATATGCAATGAGAAGAGTGCTTCATAGGACTCTGTAAGGTCAATCCACTCTTCAGTTTACAAACATGGGGACATCGAACCAATGTGTCCATCCCGAGACAATTTTGTGATAAGGACTGGTGCTGGTTTGCAGAGTTTTCTTGACTACACTAGAACTATGTCTTTCGATCTTTTTCAAATCCATTTGGGTTGAAAATTTAGTACAGAATTACCAAAAGTGGCGGGGTGCCTGGGTGGCTCAGTTGGTTAAGCAACCTTCTTCAGCTCAGGTCATGATCCCAGGGTCCTGGAATCGAGCCCTAGCTCGGGCTCCCGGCTCAGCGGGGAGTCTGCTTCTCCCTCTCCCTCTGCCTCTCACCCCTGCTCATGTCTCCCTCTCTCTCTCAAATAAATAAATAAGATCTTTAAAAAAATTACCCAAACTGGCAATCCAAAAAAAAAAAAAAATACAAGTGACTACGTGAAGATCCCCCTTAGAGAAACATATGCAATGCATTCTTTGAACAATCTTGCCAAGGAAAGAGAGGTTCTTTTTTTTTTTTTTTTTCTTTTTAAACCGGTCATTTTTTCAGCTTTTGGTCAGCTTTTACAGAAAAATTTGAACTGGGGGTAAAACTCATGCTTTCCAAGTACAAGTAAATAGGTTAAGATGGTTGCGAGAGCTTGTCCTACAAGCATACTGAGGTGCTTAATCAAAAGGCAAAAGACAACAGAGGGCCCTGGGGGATGGCAGAGAGAAAGGGCAAGGAGGGGCCCTTCCTCCCGGAGTTGTCCTGTCTCTGGCTGATTTTGTGCCCCCCACTCTCCCGCCCAAGGGGCCGGTCTGTAGTTCTGCGTCCGCCCCACAGAGGGCTGTATTTACAACACGATCCAGACCCACGCACCAAGCTGCATCTCTGGGGAGAAACCTGGCTGAGCCTCGAGGTCCCTCTAGCAAATGCTTCTCAAAACACGGGCCCAGATAACTTTGAGGGGCTTTCTGGGCTTGGGATGGAAGACAGCAGCCAATTTATTCATTTTAATTAACGCCAGCCCAGGAAATTCTTTAAAGAACAAAGAGGTCATTCTTAATCCTCCCTAGAGCAAAGGTCACACTGTCGGGATCTCATAAACTCGGCTTTCTTTAATACCTCATTTTCCTCTTCGTGCTCCAGGATGGCCTGCAGGAACGCCCTCCGCTCGTGGCTCGAAGACTTCTGATCGAACATGCCCGCCTGGATCACCTTCTGATCCACGTTCAGCTTGTACTTGGCAGCGGCGAGAATCTTTTCCTCCACGCTGTTCACGGTGCACAGCCTCAGCACCCGGACCTCGTTCTGCTGACCGATGCGGTGAGCTCGGTCCTGCGCTTGCAGATCCTGTGCGGGACGGGGACACGCTGTGAGCGGCCGGCGCGCGCATTAGCAGAGCCTGCCCGAGAGGGCAGCGAGGGTTATTTAACCCGCCCCCACGCATCAAAGATTTTGCTTTTATTTTTAACATAGGCAAGCTAGTTCCTCGCTAACGGAGGGAAGCGGGGCTCCGCGGAGCTCGGTTCACCATCAGCATTAGTCCTCAACGAAACAACAAAACAAAACCCCATACATTTGATGTCAGAATTAGGACTCTGGTATTACCTACAAGTGACTTTAAATTGCAAGAAATCATGGACGCTGGTATTAAGTGTTCAAGAAGATTTTAAAAACAGTCATGAATTATAGACACATACACAAGGTACATACAGGGATTGCTCAGGGGACAGATCTCCTGGGATCTAAACCCACCAAAGACGTAATCTTCAGTTTGGGGAATGAAATGGATTGCTAGTGGAATACTAAATGGGTCACATTTTGGGGGGGCTGGCACTGTGTATCAAAGGTGTGAAAACCAGGGGCGCCTGGGTGGCTCAGTTGTTAAGAGTCTGCCTTCCGCTCAGGTCATGATCCCAGGGGTCCTGGGATCAAGCCCCGCGTCGGGCTCCCTGCTCAGTGGGAAGCCTGCTTCTCCCTCTCCCGCTCCCCCTGCTTGTGTTCCCTCTCTAGCTCTCTCTCTCTCTCTGTGTCAAATAAATAAATAAAATCTTAAAAAGTGAAAACTGAGTAAGGTCCCTGACTCCTGAAATTGTACTTCTGGTAATTTATCCTATGGAAATTATCATAGATATGCACCAAGATTTACAAATAAGGGTGTACCTCTCGCTGTTAAGTATTATTTACAATTTTTTAAAAGCACAATTAAATAAAAAATCGACAATAACAGACTGGTTAAAAAAATTAGTCTTTGTATGTTTTGTACCATATACTATATACTGTATAGTACCATACACATCAACTAGAAATTTCATAACACAGAGCTATGGTAAGTAAAAACTACAATTTACATATGAGAAGGTACAACAGGATCCTATATGCCCATATTTATCCAGACCAAGAAAAGGCAGGAGGGGACACGCCAACGATATTGACATTTCCAAGTAATGAGAGTACAGTCATTATTAAATTTTCCTCCTTTTATTTTCAAAAGGTTTAACTTTTTTTTTTCTGCTTTAAACATATATTACTCTTAGAAGAAGAAAAAAGGTTTTAGTGAAATCTTTCAATAAAAACCTTCCTAAACCTGAGGCCAAGTTACCTGATTTTAATGCTACCCAATAAAACCTTCTCGGTGTGTCACTTTTACTCCTTCTGGCCCAGGGGATTGTCTCTGCGCCCGTGCTAAGGAGTGATTTCCGTGTGTCCCCCATTAGACCTGTTTACATTTTTTAGGGCAAAAGTCTGTCCCTTGTATCCTGCATCCCGATTTTGCACAGAGCTGATGCTCCACGGCTCTAAGCCCATCCTCTGGACACCTGAGTTTCCTGGCCGTGCACGTGGCATCAGGCGACAACAAATCACAAGAATATTAAGATCCAGGTGACAGAAGCATATGACAGGCAAGGAAGCAGAGGGCCTGGGGCATCTACAAACGGGGCCCTAAGTTCCTGAGTCCTCTCCAGCTGGCTGCAGTGAGGGGTTACTACAAACGCTTTTTTTTTTTTTCTTTTTTTTCAATGCATGCTGAAACCAACACGGTAAAAAGAGTTCCACAGCTTTCATCTTGGGGACCATGCAATCTTTATGCAGGGGTACAGGGCAGAAAGAGCCTAAAGCCAGGATTCACACCCCGACAGACATGGCTAAGTTAACACCGACTGGTTTCTTTATGTGGAAGGTATTTTGAGGACTAGGTATGAAATTTGCACACTGCCTTGTAGCATCTAGTGGAGTTTGCTGCTTACTGAAAGTTAATTCCTTACCTTTTATATGGAAAATCAATACTCTATCACTCTAAGATCACTGACTTCTGAAAAAAAAAAAAGTCTGCCCAAACTAATGCCCACGTTTTAAGTGATGGACCTGAAAAATATATCAGCCCAGTTCCCCAAAACAGCTGGCAGTGAAATCTACCTACCAAAAATATTTGGAGAAATATATGGCCCACGGGCTGGGAACCTGTAGTAAATGAGACCAGAGGAAGTCAGGTCCCATGTGTTCTGTTGCCTAAGTTTTAGTTCAAATACAGGGAAAGGTGAATGAATTGTTCAAAGCTCATGCAATTTACTTGATTCTGGAGTTCCACCTTTAGTTAATGGTTTTAAGTTGGGGCGTGTGTGTGTGTGTGTGTGTGTGTGTGTGAGAGAGAGACAGAGATGTGGGAGAAAGGGGAGGAGACAGAGAGAGAGGGGGAGACAGAAGGGGGAAGAGGGGAAACAGAGAGACAGAAGGAGAGACAGAGGGAGAGAGAGGGGTGGAGGGAGAGAAAGAGACACAAGCACGGACGACTCAGCATCCTTTTCCTGGTAAATCAGCATTTCTAGAGGTAGTAGATTCCCCTGGCACTTGGAATTTGCAGGGTGCCAATGCAGGTGGTTAGCCGAGAAGCCACAGATGTACTTGCCTCCAAAGACAAAATCTAGCGAACCCCCCATTCACCTATAGACAAGCTAGGTTTTTTTTCCCCCTCACGAAAGATTTAGGCAGCAGACCTAGGGTGATCTAAACCACCCCGAACACCCCGCGGAGGAGAAGAATCACATCCTCCTCTCCTGGATGCCCAGCCGAGCCTCAGTGCCTGTGGGCCCGCAGCTACTCTCGAAATTCGGGACTGACGCTGAGTTCACAGCAGTCAACAGGCAAACTGCAGGTCTGTCACGGGAATAAGAACTCCACCTGTGCCTGGGGAATGCAACGTGGGCCCTAAAAATATATAAAAGAAAAGTATTTCCCGAAGACAGGAAACTAACATACTCTGCGCTGGTGGCTCCTGAACCCTTTTCTAAGGTCCAGACGTTTCCAGAGAAACGTTTTTACTGCATTCACATAGAGAGAATGGCAGGGGCCTCCCAGAGGCTCGGAACCACCGGTCCTGTCTTGAAATCAGAGCCCCTGAGCTAGGAGAGAAATGACGCGGAACCTCTGGGGAGCTTTTTGAATGTCTCCACAATCTGGGAAGCACCTGCAAAACGGGGCGTGGGGTGGCAGGGAATGGGAAGCAGGCGTGCGTGCTTTTTTAAAAAGCTCTCTCATCATTCTGTGCACCACTCCACTCCGTTCCCTGCCCCAAATGATCCCGTAAGCCTTTTCGTCGCGGTCTCCACTGCGACACGGTGAGACTACCGCTCGGCGTGTTTGCAGTTGAGGAAACCGAGGCGCAGGGAGCAGCCCCGGGTGAAACTGACGTAGGATCCCCATTCCTATTGGAGAGCTGCGGTTTTCCTTTCTACTATTTTGAATTCACACGTGCTCCAAAATCAATCAAATCCCGACGAACATCATTCTACCCGATTCCGCACAAGCAGGTGCGCTAGCTCCACAGGTCACGGAGGCAACCCCAGGGGGGTCACAAGGGACCCATTCGCTGGGCCTTTCTCGATCATCGAAGCACGCCTCTAAAAAGGGTAACTGTATATTGACTTGGCTCAAAGAACTCAGTAACAGATGCTCTGTGGGCTAGTCTTTGATGGCGATTTTAAACAAAACACACAGACTAAAAGAAAAACTACTAATTGTAGACAGATATACTAATTGTTTGACCCTCAGGAACGTACAGGTTCTGGGGACTGCTTTTCCTTGCCTGGAAAGGTGCATCTAGTGATATTAACGACCTCACAGGGTCGGGAAAATGGAATGAAGCAATGCTCATAGAGAGGCCGGCACAGAGTTGGGGTCTGATAAACGTTAACTGTTGCTGTTTTTGCTTTGGAGCCTTTGTGATTTATCCTATAACCGAATAGCTTTTGTTTTAGGGTCAATCCCAGGAGACGGGTTGACAATGGAGCAGAGGCTGAGTTTCCAGACCCCAAAGTGGAGCTCTTCAAAGGCACATGGAAGGCACGTGGAAGACGTCTCACTACCTATCCCCCGGGGGAGGTAAGGAAACAGCCATACTGACCAGCAAGGCCGTCTCCCCCTTGGAGCAATGGCCCACTCCTTTAGAAATCTGCTCTTCTCCACAAATGTGGATGACTCTGCTAGTCTGTTAGTTCCCCTAGTTCCAGAAGGGACGCCGGGGCACCCGCGTCAGAGACAGACCTGGTGTGGATTCCAGTCGCTGTCGAAGATGACCACGGTATCAGCTGCCTGCAGGTTCAAGCCCAGCCCGCCAGCCCGGGTGCTCAGCAAGAAGATGAAATACTGGGACCCGGGCTCGTTGAATTTCTTCAGCAAAGCGGCGCGGTCCTCAGACTTGGTGGTGCCTGTGGGTGTCAGAAAAGGAAATTTGCCAGTGAACTCCCATCCGAAAATGGCACAGAGGTAGAGAGATCGGCCTGCCGCCTGGAGAAAAAGACGCCTCCTGGCATCGGTGAGGTAATCCCCTGAGGTGTTTTGTTTTTTTGTTTTGTTTGTTTTGTTTTTTTACTTTTTGAAAGGAACTTTGGATGTTTTGCAATTGAAAGAGAGAGAGAAAGAGACTTTTCTCAAATCAAGAAGGAACACTGTCTACGTCCCATTGTTTCAAAACGCTGGGTTTCAACACTTAGGACTGGGTGCCTTTGTAACTGCAAATTCCTGACCATTCTCATGTTAACCTAAAACTTAAACATTTTCTAGATTTATTTCTCTGCTTTAAAACACCAAATAATTTTTAAAAACCCACGTGTACACACATACACACACACAAGTGCCTACAAACATTATTATAACAGTTTAAGGCAATTTGGCCGCCGGGCATTTAGAGTGAGCACTTGTTTATGCCAAGAGGGTGGAAACAGAAGGGAAATCGATTTCCACTGCGTTTTACCGTTTGGATTGCTCCTGAGCGTGATCTGGCTGGGGAAAAAAAAACATTAAAACCTGAAAGGAATATTTTTTTCCTGGTGAGCAGGACCTGAAGCCACAAAAACCCCATAGATCTCCGTATACACGCATGGAAACTCTTCAGTCTGGTTCTCATGCTGACATTTTGCTGAGTTCACAGAGAGCCAGACCCCAGGGCAGGGCGCTCACTGCACCTTCCCCCAAAGTCAGCCACTCACCCACACCCTCTGTGTTTGCGATGTCTTTCCCGGGAGAAGCACTGCTGCAGAGTTTTGAGAAAGGCTTTAGGCTGTTGGGAAGCAGATATCCATGTCGCGGGGCAGTCCCCAAACGTCTGCCACGCAAATATTAGTTCTACGTGGTGTCCTTTTTTTAAGGATAAAAATACACCAGCAACTTATTTCAGAGGATTAAAACATTTAAGCGAGGACAGCTTAGGAAATCATGTTACCATGAGGGTCAAATATCCAAACACCGGGGGCGGAGGGGAGAGAGAAAGCTGTTCTTCCCGTTAATAAAAATGGTAAGTACCCTCCTGAGGAGGGGGGGGACCCCATTTCCCCATATATAACAAACGGGGACTAGGACCAAGGGGCTTTGGGGTTCCTCCTCATTAAACGAAGCAACGTTCTTGCTTTCTAAATTAGATTTCAAGTTTACCCACCTGGTCAAGTCCTGCAAGGAGAAACGGGAAAGTGTTTAGATTTTGGGGGGCCGAGGAGCATTAAATGGGTTCTGCCGACTGAGGTCTGGACTCCGTGGGGCTCTTTTTTCCTTTTCTTTTCAGAGTTGGCTTTCTGAGACCATGGTGACCTGTCTGTTCGCGATGCTAAGGGAAGACGAGTTCCGCGGTGTCGTGAAACCTGCTCGCTGGTACCGTCTTTCCAGGTGCGGTAATTAAAGCAAAATGACTCACGTGGAGCCACGGTTCACGTATTTACCCTCCGCCTTAAACCAAAGGGAAAGCCACAGAAACAACAACAACAACAACAACAAAAATGTTTCTAACGTCAGGGGAAGGAGGAGTTTGCAGAGACAATGACCTCTGTCTTCCCACAGCAGGGGACAGCGTCTATCTACTCCGAGGTTCTAAGTTCGGCTTTATATCCACTGAAAACGAAATCGGCTAACGACCTCGTGCATTAAGCTATAAATTAAACGGGTTAGTGGATATGCCTCCTGGGGATGAAAATAACCCTAAAGGCAAAATAAAGCCCTGGAAAACAAAAGAAACACCAAAACGACTTAGTCGACAGAGTTTTCGGGCCCTCCGCCAGATACCTCCGAACCGTGTATCTGGCGTGGATTCCCCATAAGCGGCTGGGGACGTGATGAATTTTCAAAGCTGGAAAAATCTGTGATTAAATTACTTTTCATGCAAAGAACGATGACATTTCTAATGACGGGGTCCAGAGTTTGCTGGATTACCATTCCCATCAGTCACGGGTTCCCCGAGTCGAGATCTTTGCTCATCATCAGCCATCTTTGGGATGTTTGCTCAGGGAGATTCAAAGTACGGTGTCAGTTTATCCACAGAGCAAAGAAACGCCCGGTGCAGGTGGCACGGGACTTCGCGCGCAGCAGGAGCGTCCGTCCCACGTTCTGTTAGACTTTTGAGGTAGCACGTAACCAAGAACACAACTAACAGCAAGCGCGATTGTGTTGCAAGTTGCAGAATGTGCCAGAAGGAACACACTGCCAGGCTTTCAGGATTACTAATTTTAACTTCGTTTCAGCTGCTTTGGGGGAAATTCTGTCTTCTGGGATGGAGCTTCACCACTTGCTCTCACTCAAAAATCATTTCCAGGGAAAACAAAGACTATAATGGGACGGTGGCCAAATCTGTTCATGCAACCATCATCTTTGCAGGGGGAAAAAAAATCTCTTTAGCTGTCATTGAGTGACTTTTTTCCCCCTCTGAGGTCAAAAATCTGAGACCTCAAATTCGGCAACGGAAATCTGAAGTCATTTTACCAAACGGGTGAAGAGGCAGGTGGTTGGAGGCTGGGGCACCTGTGAGTGTGGAGACTGATGGTTTGCCCGTCGATTCTCTCCAGCCCCTAAACAAATGGCTGCTGGTTCTCGTGGGCAGAAGCCTGTAAGGTTTTCACAGCTCCGTCGGTAACATTTTATTATGAGGCTTGTTTACCTGTTGTCTCCTCCAGCCTAATGGTGAGGGCTCTGACGACAGGAACACAGCCGCCCCATTCATCTCCTATCTCGTTTCAATTCATCACTTTAAAATTTTTGAGTAAGTTCGAAGTCATTCTTGAAACGCCGCCGCCAGGAGAGCAGCCTGCGTGCTGGGAGAGGGGAGGTAGCTAAAACCGATTCTGAACTACGCTGGCAGCAGAGAGAGCGCAGCTGGAACCTGGCCTCGCCGTTTGCGTCCCGCCTAAGTTAGCGCATGTCTCCAAGCCTTTGTTTTCCCATCCGTGAAATGGGGATCCTATTCGTACCTCGGTAAAAAGGGGCAAAGTAGCTTGTGTGCCAAGAACATTAAATCAATATCACACATGAAGCGCCTTGCTCAGTAGCCCACAGGCAGCAGGCATTCCATCAACGTTACCTTTTACCACAATTGTTATTAATAATAAATGGAGAAGGTCAGCGAGCAACAGCAACCTGTGAAGGAGATTCTCTCAAGCTGGCAAGAAAACGCGACAGAGGTTTGTTTCAAGGAAAGCACTTTTTGCCAGCTTCACAG
Source organism: Potos flavus (assembly GCA_028534135.1). Classification (NCBI taxonomy): domain Eukaryota; kingdom Metazoa; phylum Chordata; class Mammalia; order Carnivora; family Procyonidae; genus Potos; species Potos flavus. Next base: position 73,394,665 of record CM052892.1, on the reverse strand, counting down.
ACTCGAATATCCCAAGGCTGCAATCCTCCCAGAGGGGAGAGGCTACGTGAAAGGCAACAAAGTGGTGAAACAGCAGTTAAGCGGGATGCCAGGGCAGGGATGCCCCTCCCCTGAGCGGCAGGGAAGGCGGGCTTGCCCTTCAGAGGAGTGTTGACCTTCACGGAGAAGGGACGGGAGAATCAGGGCAAAGGACAAAGGACGAGACGCAGGGCGGGAGATTTGCCAAAAGAGACAGACTGCGGACCGGACGGCAGAACTGTGTCACGAATTCGAGAAGAAACAGTGACTTAGCCATGCGTCTGTCTGCGGTGACTTTGGAGGGGAGAGGCAAAAAGGTTTTTCAAAATCAAGTCTGTCTGAGGTATAATTAGTTCAAAAATTAATAATACCCTAGGAGGTAGCCATACCTTCTATGCCATAAAGAGAATTCATTTAAAAAATAAACTAAATATAAAAATAAATATTAAAAATATATAAATATAAATATATAATTAAATTAAATGATATATTTATATATTACATAAATAGTATGTATATAAATAAATGAAATATTAAATATATAATTAACTACATACATAAATAAAATATATATAAATATAAATATTTAAAAAATAGAAATAAAAGTAAGAGACAGGAGGGTAAGTCTGAGGTTGGTGTGTGTCTAGTTCTAACTACTGGCAACCAGGGGGACAGAATGTTGGACTGAACAGAAACAAAACCTTTTGTTTATTTATTTTTGTTTTTAGTTTTTATTCTTTTTTTAAAGGAGGCTCCACGCCCAGTGCAGAGCCCAACACGGGGCTCAAACTCACGACCCTGAGATCGAGACCTGAGCTGAGATCAGGAGCTGGACGCTTCACCGACTGAGCCACCCAGGCACCCCAAAACGAAACCTTTTCAAGGAACATAAATTTTTAAATTCCCCACATAACCATAACTCGAAGACTGTGTCAGATAAAAACAGATAGTAGTAACACTATTACTCTTCTGTGTGCAAGAGATTCCACAGGGTCCTGGCTGTAAATTCGCTCCTATTCCCAAGCACTGCTCTTTGAAAGTGTTACCCCCTTGCCACAGCATGGGAAATGTGGTCTTTCAACCTCGAAAATATTAGGGCTGGTATCCAGATCATACAGTACTTTCAGAAATAAATATCTAAATACATGTTTCCTTCCATTCGTATTTCTTTCTTTTTTTTAAGATCTCATTTATCTGAGAGAGAGAGCGTGCAGGGGAGGGACAGAGGAAGAGGGAGAAGTAGGCTCTCCCCCCCCAGCCCCCCCCACCCCCCCCCCGCAGGGAGCCCAATGTCCTGCTTGGTCTCCATCCTGGGACTCTGAGATCATGACCTGAGCCGAAGGCAGACACTCAACCAGCTGAGCCCCCCCCACTCCCCCGTTCATATTTTCTTCCTGATTTTCTAAAAATTGAAATACCAGGCAAATCAGGCAACTACTTCCCATAGTTTTGTAAAATCCAGGACACAATGGGCCCTATCTCTTAATGCAGCATGGAGGTAGGTTCTACTTAGGAAAAGAAAGAAGCTTTAATGATAATTCACTATCATTCTAAATGAATAAGTGCGGTGTTACCGGAAAGAGAGGAGACACAGCTTTCATCCCCTTAAAATACGCCTCAACAGAGAAAGCTCAGGGCTCATCAGAATATTCGGCAGGGTGCGTAGCTATCACGCCATCCCCAAAGCAGAGAGGGCTTTTAAATGTTAACTTAGTTTCATTGAATTTAATTGTGGCACTTATCAATGCCTCCAAGTCCACTTGCGCTGGCTTGTCAGGGGTGGGGGGAGGGGGAGGCAAACAGCTGTGCCAGTGATTTCGGCTTATTTTAAGCTGGAGGATATAAAAAATTGCTGTCTGCCAAAGCTGCCCCTCGCCCTGCTAGTTAACTCTTCCACAACTTCCCTCCTCCTGCAGGCTGGGGTCGGACTAAGTGCCCCCACGCGCCCTCTCAACCCCCACCCCCTGCACGCCCCGTGGCCTGGCTTCGGAGCCTGATCCCTTCGGGACTCACCATCAAGGCGAAGGTACAGGAAGTTCCGAAAAGCAAAGTAATCCTCCATGATGGTCATGAGGGACGTCATCTGGCAGAAAAGCAGCACGCGGTGATTAGTTGCTCTCAGTTTTGGCAGAATACGATCAAGCAGCTCAAACTTTCCTGAGGCCCGATACAGCTCGGCCCTGAACCCAGAAAGGCAAAACCAGAAGACGGTGTTACTGCTGTCTTCTTGAAGGATCCGGGACAGCCTGAATGAATGCGTGGATATCCACCCCAGAGCGACGGGGGCAGGGCGTGGGAGAAGGAAACACTTCTCTACAAACCCCACAAAGAATACATTCTAGATGCTACGTATGGGGACAGATTCTGGAAAGAGAAGGAAATTCTTTCGTGTTCCTAATACTTCTGCTCTCTGTCTCTCTCCCTCTCTCTTCACTCTCTCTCCCTGTTTCTCTCTCTCTAACGCACACACGCAGTCGTGAATCTGCTGTGTTTCCTTACATTGCTACCTGGTAAGCACGTAAAGTTATTAATTTAGGGCACTTAAGATGCGTCCAAATATTTTCTTGAGCATCTACTACTACCTGCCGGGCACAATTCCAGGCACGTGTATAGGGATGAGAAAACAGAAGCCCTGCCTTCCAAAGGGCTAATTGCAAATTGTGATGAGCACTAAAGAGAAAAATAACAAGTTGCTATGAGACGACGAATAGCAACACGTGACATCTTTAATTTAGAGCAGGGTTTGGCAAATTGAGGCCCTGGCCTGCTGCCTGTTTTCGTAAATAGAGTTGGACTGGCGTGCAGCCAGGCTCACTCATTTCTGTTTTGTCTACGAGGCGGTTTTCATGCCACACAGTGGCAAAATTGGGGCACAGACTTTCTGACCCACAAAGGCAAAAATATTTGAGATCTGGCCCTTTAGGGAAAAAAATCTGCCAGCCCTTGATGCAGGTGACCTTGCTGGAGAGAGAGCAGTTGAGCAAAAACCTCAAATAATGAACGACAAGACAGCTGGCTGAAGAACGGGGGCTTGGAGGAGGAGGGGATTCCAGGAAGTGGGGAGAGTATGTGCAAAGGCCCTGTGGTGTAAAGGAGCCTGGGGAGTCTGAGGAACTGCACATAAGCGACAGGGGCATTCTGGAGATGGGGGCAGAGAGGCAGCAGGTGTGTGGGGCGGGGTAGGGGGGACAGATGCCAGAGGACTGTTAGCCACACTGACTGTGTTTGCTTTCAATGCAACAGAAAGCCACTGATGGGTCTGAAACAGAGCAGTGGCGAGATCTGCCACCTCTTTTTAAAAGGTCACCATGTACACTGTACAGATGGGACTAGGGAGGGGACATGAGGCCTGGCTTATGCAGAAATTCAAATCAAAAAGGGGATGGTGGGGGTGTACCTGCTGTCGGGAGTGTCAAGGAGCTATAAAGCAGGGCCTCTTCTCTTCCATAATAAACCCCTTGTCTCTTTTGTCAATAGGGACGTGATAAATTATTAATACTTCATTGTCAGGCGGCTATGGCTGGGAAAACTCATCAGCACACACACTCGACAACCTCGTGACGCGTCATTGGTAACTGGGGCTATGACACAGTGTGTGTCATCTCTAATGGACACACTCTCACGTGCATGTCTTTCCTACCTCTGTCCCCCCTCCAACCACCGTCCTCCAAACATCTCCCAGGGCCGTGGCGCTAGTATGCAACCCTAGCCAATCTCATGGCACCAGGAGTGACCATGGGACCCAGAAGAGAGGGAAGCAAGCGGGAGCAGGAGAGCCTTGTGGCTCTGGTCCTAGATGGGTCCCAAGTCCTAGTTCTTAGCCCAGTGAGGCCCTCTGCCCTTGGGATTCAAGCGTGGCCCCCACATCCCAATAATCAATGTCCCCTGGTATAAAACAGAGACTTTCTGTGAATGCAAATGTCTTTTCATTTGTTGTTGTAAGGATGGCACTCTTTAATGGCCGCCGCTCACAAAAAACATATCTTATAGGGACCATACTTTGATGAAGGTTAAAGTCACACATATGTAGGGTGGATGAGACCTTTCCTCTCATTCACGCCCATATTAAGTATCAACTTGAAATCCAATATGATCCATTCTCTTTTGGCCCAAGCTACACTATTGGTTGTAAGTAACAATTCTTTGAAGTTTCCACCGCATTTGTAGGACACGAGGTTATTATTAATTCTATTAAATGAGATCTATGTCCTTTGAATAGTCGTTTGCTCAAATCATGCAGAAATTCATGCCAGTGAAGTATCATTTCTGTTAACACTCCTGTGCTCTCTGCTGAGGTGAGGGGTGGGCGCAGGAGGCTGGCAGTGTGTGATAGCAAACACTAGGGAGTGAAAAGTTTCAGTATGACCAACAAACTGTTTTTTGGAAGAAAGATAAATTTTAACATTTACCCATTGATGACCCCATTGGAATATCCCAGGTGTTCCGCAAAGGATTCCTTTAAAAGAGAGAGAAGAAAAAAAAGGATTAAAAAAAAAAAAAAACCCCAGATATGTAAAATTATTAACTTAATAATTATTCTTTTGGTGAGTCATCCCATTTATTTCTAGAGAATAGTCAAATAAAATAATAAGTAAGTAGGAAAATACTTGTTAGACGATGAACCAGAAACTTCAATGTCTTTGAAGGCTGACTTTGAAGGCAGACACAAATGTGTCCTGGGAGTTCCCGGAAGTCTCCAGAATCTCATACTGAGACATCAGGGTTAGTTTACCCATCAAACAGTGATTAAGCATCTACTGACCCAGGGCCGAGCCAGGTAGGTATGGGGGGAATCCAGAAAGAACTGAACTATCCATCCCCAAGAAGTTTCGAGTGCAGACTAGAGAAAGAGCCTAAGAGAAGCAAATGAGGATTCAGACGTACATGGAAATATACTGCAGAAATAGTTAACGGTCCAAGTCGTGGTGACTGTATACTATCTTCTAAACCTGAGTTTGCAGAAATCCTGACATCCCTCCGTACTGTGCTTTTCTCTGTTACACATAAGGCCCTCAGGGGACACCGACCGCCCCCTCAGGTGTCCGGGCTCCCGTCTTCGAAACACAGGACTTTAAATTTAAAATGAGAATTTTAGAATTTCAAACTGAATTTAAACTCCCGAATCCCGTAACTCCCTCCTCGCTGATCCTGCAGAAGAAATAAAGGACTGTTTGCCACGGGGTGTTTCCAGGCCGACTGGAGGGAACGGGAGACCATCTGTGGGGAAGGAAAGCATGTCACACCTTCACACTAGCCACCCGCTGTCTCCCTCCTCTGCTTCCTTTCCTTCCCTCAGCAGCAAAGCTTCTCCTCCCAGGGGACCAGCTTTCTTTCCCTTTGCGCTTTCCTCTCACATATGCTCGTCGCCCATCGTTACAGTGGGCTCTGAAAGTCAACGCCGACGGACAACAGCCAGAAACCCCACTCTGACTCCAGGAGCCACGCCCTCCCTCTCCACCAGCAGCCACTCCTCGCTAGATGTCTGGGATCCATCCTTAGCGCCCAAGGGCTATAAAAACCAGAGAGATGGTACATGTCAGTGCACGGTGATAAGTTTAGGGATTAGCAGCGTTTTTTGTTTTTCTGTTTTTTGAATTTTATTTATTTATTTGACAGAGAAAGAGAGAGAGATCACAAGCAGGGGGAGCAGCAGGCAGAGGCAGAGAGAGAGAGAAGTAGGCTCCCCGCTGAGCAGGGAGCCAGATGTGGGGCTCGATCCCAGGACCCTGGGATCATGACTTGGGCGGAAGGCAGACGCTTTACCAACTGAGCCACCCAGGCGCCCCAGGGAAACAGTGAGCCCAGCAGGGAGAGGGGGACTTCTGGGCTGATTTCCTACGAACAAAAGTGGTGTGCAAAGCATACAAAGACAGAGGCAAAATGCACACACCAACCCTGAGCCAGAGCTGGGCCACGTGTGCCAACGACTCTGGGTCTCACTTCTAGGAATATGCTTCCAAAATTTTTATGTTAAAAACAAATTGCCAATCAGAGTCTGTCTCACTACTGACGGGTATTTAGAATGGAAATATGCAAGGGATGGAGGGCAGGTTACCTAGGATCGGCTCCCTGGGTTCTCCAGACAGAAGCCTGAGGACGGAAGGCTTCATCCCCCTTCCGACACGGGCTAGCATGTTTCAAAGGCTAATTTTTTGCATGACAACCAAAATGAAGTAAGACTGACACTTAATTTTCATAACTTCTAAGCCCTCAAACCCCTCTACGAATCAGAATAAATATCTCAAAATTGTTCTCGGGAAAGAAAGGGATGGAAAGGTGGGTGATGGGTTCACCTGGCATGACCCTGGTCATTTTCATCATTTGACAATTTTTTTTTTTTGGCTCCCCACCGGCCACAGACCGATATAGATCCGCTACTAATCCATCGGTAACCTTCCAGCTGTTTAATACAGGTTATCGATTTATAAAAGGCCTCCTCTGTTATTTATATACTTCTGTTGAAGTTTCGCCTCTGCCAGCCCCATAAGCCATCGGCACGTGATGACAAGTCAAGTGCACAGAAGCTTGGAAATGCGGAGAGATCTTCACCAGGTCACGGTTACCGAGAGGCCCAGGACACGGCCTCCTTGTTGCACGTGGGATCCTCCTTCACTCGAGTGTCTAAACAGCCGTGACTCTTCGGTGGGATTTTACTCTCTTTGCTGGTATTGCTGCTGTTGTCAATGCTGGGATCGAGAGCTTGTCGGCCTAGAGACACCCTGCCCTCTGGGTGTGCAGGCGACAGCGGGCTCAGGCTGGGACAGGTCCCCAGAGCAGGTAGGGGGCATGCAACAAATACTCCTGTCTGACAAGCGCGATTGCCCAAAAGAAGGGAGGAAAAAAAAATCGTCGAAGTCAAGAATATTTCAAAGGCAGGTGTATCTCAACTTGATTTTTATACTGTAATAATTAAAAATCTGATTCCTCGGAATCTTCTGTTTATAACCCTTTTAACGAACCGGGGCAGGCACCGGAGGCCTGGCTCACGCGCCGTGGCCAGGAGGCCCCACCACGACCCCATGGCCTCGGCTGCCACGCGGAACTGCGGAGCCTACGGTGTGGATCCTTTTGCCTCCTGCACGCGTCAATTGCTGCCGCTGTGCTGAACTCCTGTCCATTTAGGAAAGTTATTACACGCAGCGAACAGGCCATAAGATGTCCTCGCCCCCTAAAAATAGCTCTGCGAGAACCAGAGTGTCAGAATAAAAGCCGGGATTTCTGTTGTCGGGACAGAAGCCAGAAAGGAGAAATGCAGATCTACAGAGCCGAACCAAAGGCAGCGTCTTTTACAAAGAAAATGCTTCGCGGGCATCTTCCTCTCCAACGGGGACGAATACATTATTTTAGTATTTTCATAGCCTCCTTCTGAGGAAACTGGGTGTGTTCATCATCACCTTCCCTTTCATAGCTCCTAGCGTAACAAGGCAACTCGCAGCACCTCCCCAAACCCACGTAATGAGCCCGGGCTTGCAGTATTTTCTCGACGCTCCGAACCCTTGGTTATAAAATTCCAGATGCTCCAGTCCTTGGTGCCAATGAGAATCAGTAACCAGAACGTTCACGTTTGTTAATTCTCCTTGTCGAGCTATCAGATATCGTCCTTTCAGCCTCCACATCTTTTTTAACTCCCTTTCTTCCTTCCTTCCTTCCTTCTTTCCTTTCTCCCTCCCTCCCTCCCTCCCTCCTTTCCTTCCTCCCTCCCTTCCTTCCTTCCTTCCTTCCTTCCTTCCTTCCTTCCTTCCTTCCTTCCTTCCTTCCTTTTTTAAAAACTAGTATGGGGGCGCCTGGGTGGCTCAGTGGGTTAAAGCCTCTGCCTTCGGCTCAGGTCATGATCTCAGGGTCCTGGGATCGAGCCCCGCATCGGGCTCTCTGCTCAGCGGGGAGTCTGCTTCCCCCTCTCTCTCTGCCTGCCTCTCTGCCTGCTTGTGATCTCTCTCTCTGTCAAATAAATAAATAAAATCTTTAAAAAAAACCAAACTAGTATGAATCGGAACAGGGCAAGTGGGATCAGAATCGCGGCGGCGAACGCGGACTTACCTCAATGTGCTGAAACATATAGGGGTGGTTGCAGATTTTTCTCAACTGCATGATAGTGTTCATGAGCGTCTTAGCACCTCCCTTCCCCTGAAGACGAGACGGGAGAGCAAACACGGAACAAACACATCGTTAATGGACCAGGTACTCCCCATTTCTTAAAAAGGAGGCCTTTACAGACAGAGCCAGAGGTCTTCTCTGTCACCTACGCCCGCTGGGGTCTGAAGCTCCTGTTCTACAAAAGTTTCTAAGGTGCAGATACGACATCTTTCTCGTGACTGACTTATCCTACAGGAGGGAGTCATATCGAGTCGATGGCTTGGTGACGTGACTATCTGTTCCCCGGGATTCTGGGAAGACAGAAGCCTGGAACAGACGCCCAGGGAGTGACACAGGATTTTAAAACCTTCCACAGTGTCCCCCCCGACCCCACATCTAGGTGGGATATATTCCCTGCAGCACTGACATGAGCAGAGCTAAAAGCTATTTTGGGGATAGGAACATACTCCATTCTTTCTGCCCCGATGCAGTTTGCAATTAGGAGGTGACATGATTTCCTTTGGCAGCTACGACAGCTACAGAAAACGCCCAGAAATACGGTTTAATACATCAGCATGAGCAGGGGCGCCTCCTGGGAGGATCTGACGTCACGGCCGTGAGAAGACAGACATATCACGTGTTGCATTGCATCACTTTCTGAAACGTACCTTCTTATCCTTCTCCGAGCCATCCGTGAGGAGGATCCCTTTGGCTTGCATGTGGCGATAGAGAATTTTCTGCAGCGCGGACATGTCGCACTTGATCACATATTCAACCTGGGGGACAGAGGACAGTGGGTAGGTCAGAGCAGGAGAGAGAGAAGGTGCCTGTTCTGAGAAGACTGTGGGGACATGGCAGCGGGAGGCAGTCCTGGAACTCTGCGGGTGCCTCCGTTTCCCCTCCCTGGATTCGCAGAGTGGAGGGGGGTGGTGGTGGAGACTGTGGTCATCGCCGCCAAAAGTGCCATTATGATGGGGGGAACCTGCCAAAGGGGGTATGTGATTGAGGCTGGGGTCACGTTTTCTGAAATTTCTTGACTTGTTCCATATTTGAGAGAGAGAGAGAGAGAGAGAAACTTAGAGTATTCAAATTCAAAGATGCTCAATATAGAGTTTCTTCCTAGTATTTCTTCCACTTCCCAGTACACCCCCTTTCATATGAGAGAAAAACACTGACTGTCCAATATCCCAAGACTTGCTCTGTAAGACATTTTTTTGATTATTATTTATTTGACAGGGAGAGAGAGCACAAGCAGGCAGAGCGGCAGGCAGAGGAAGAGGGAGAAGCAGGCCCCCCAGTGAGCTAGGAGCCCGATGTGGAGCTCGATCCTAGGACCCTGGGATCATGACCTGAACCAAAGGCAGATGCCTCACTGAATGAGCCATCCAGGAGACCCTGCAAGATAATTTTTTCAATGGTCATATGCAGCAACCCCTAGTACTAATCCACAAGTGAGAATGGTAACAGCCCTAGGTTCACTGCCATTGACCCCTGCTTTTCAGAGACGAGAGACTACTACCTGTGAGGACGGCAGGTGGGGGAGAGGAATTAATCCGAAATTGGATGCAACTTTATGCCCACCTAAAGAAGGCAAAGCCTCGTGGGTGGACTATCACAAAAAGAGAAAACAAAAATCCGATTTAAAACAGTTAAAGGGAATTCACGTGCCCTTGGCTGAGCACACACCTGCAATACTTCTAGAAGGTTCTTAATGCATAAAATCTGCCTTGATTATTTCCCAGGATTATTTTCTTTATTAAAAAAATCCCCAGAATACAAATGTGCAATTTTCATAATAAACACCAGATAAATGCCTAGAAATCTGCAGAATGTGATTAAAAGTAAATCAGCAAGCTGCCTAATGTTTAATAAACTGATTAAAAATGATCAGATTATTTTCAGCTCTGAGGGCCAGGGCGAGGAGGTCACAGATGAAGAGAAGTTGAATATTCATTCAATTGTGGCTTCAGAAGGAACCTGTCAGGCCAGATGGAACTGCAATTAATAGCCTTTCGCCACTTGTTTTGATGCACCAAAGAAGACTGGAGAAAGGCTGGCTCCTCTGCAGAAAAGTTAAGAAAAGCAGGTGACCTTTCATACACTTGTTTTTGCTTTTAATGACCTTGGCCAGAGGAGGAAAAAACAGAAATCTCCAAGTTTAATAAATAAGAATGCACTTGCTCCAGGCTTTCTGTTTCAGATGCCTGAGCACGTCCTATTTTTAAAGTACTTTGACTTTTTTGAGAGCAGTTCAGTCTCAAAATGAAATCTGATCATGGTGAAGAAAAGTGTTAGACAACTTCAGACGGCAACCAGTAGGAGCATAAAAATGGCACCGAGGCGGGCGCCTGGGTGGCTCAGTTGGTTGAACGCTGACTCTTGATTGCAGCTCAGGTCATGATCTTAGGGTCATGGGATCGAGCCCTGCATCGGGCTCTGTGCTCAGTATGGAGTCTGCAGGAGAGTCTCTCTCCCTCTGCCCCTCGCTCTCTCTAAAATAAGTAAATAAATATTAAAAAACAAATGGCACCAAGGGTTACTATTACTGAGCTCTTTCTGTGGACCGGGACCTACACGGAGTGCTTTATGTACCTTCTCTCATATTACCACACAAGAGCTCTAGGAGAGGGTCACATATAGTGTCTGCATTTTATATAGACCCTGGGCATCTGAGATTTAACAGACTGGCTCAAAGTGATGGGGGGATTTAATGGTGCGGTCAGGACCGGAAACCGAGTCACCGAGTCCACTCTTCCAAGCTCTCTGCCGAGGATGACCAAGGAGACGTCCGGGCTTTCCCATGCTCACCGCCATCGAGGGAACTCTCTGCAGGAAGGGATGGCCGCTGCTTGCTTTTAAGTGCGTTAGGGCCCAGCAGACACAGGATTAGGGACCCCCTTCCTGTCAGTCGGCCAGTGCTGAGCGCTGGAGGGGAGGGAGTTTGGGAAGCAGGGGGCTTGGACGATGATGCCAGAGAGGGATGCCAAACCCTAACCGCCCGCGGTGCGCCAGTCAGCAGAGAAGCCAGCCTGCCCCGAGGACCCCGCAGATGCTCCAAGACTGCGGGGTGTGGCATGTTACCACTTTCTGAACTGAGATTCCCGAACAGTAAGATCACATATCTCAAAGGCCCAGGTTCTGGGATCTATGGTGCGAGAGAATAAGGGAGTAATGATTAATTACGTCAAGCATTCCAAATGTCTGTATCATGAATGTACAAATTGCCCATCGCGGCAAAGCCGATTTGTTGCTTCATGCAGGTTAAATCAAAATTAGGATCGATTTTAGGTAGGTCAGCCTCTAGTGAACCTCCGACATTGTATACATATTTTAGCATATTTAGGCATGTATACACACACACATACATATACAGCCGTCTGCAAGTCTAGCTGGCTCTTGATTATTTATGAATTAACAAAGTGGACAGTCGGCATAGACAACCCCAAATGGGAGCTAAATCACAAAATCAATTTTTATTTAGTTTACGTTAGGTTTTACATACGTCCTTTTGTACGAGCTGCCATTCTTTCCTGAGTACAAGGAATGGATTTCACGCTACAGCCTGGTGGTGGTGTCAGGGGCACTCGGGGGGGAGGGGGGGGACGGTACCTTCTCTTGCTCATTAGGTGTGTCATTGGACTCATGACATTATTAAATCCTCATCGATGAAAGCTCATTTTTATTAAATACTCATCCATGAACACTAATTTTGCTATGAAGTAGAGTTGCACTTATCAAACTTTTGACCCTCATATGCCTGCTTTATGAGCACAGTCCAGCTACTAGACAGAATGGCTGGGTAGGACACAGAAAATATATATATATATTTTTAAATATTTTATTTATTTATTTGACAGAGAGAGATCACAAGTAGGCAGAGAGGGAGGGGGAAGCAGGCTCCCTGCTGAGCAGAGAGCCTGATGCGGGGCTCGATCCCAGGACCCTGAGATCATGACCTGAGCCAAAGGCAGAGGCTTTAACCCACTGAGCCACCCAGGTGCCCCAGAAAATATATTTTGTATTTTTAAGAGGTTTCCTAGCTTAAGACTCAATAATAAGAAAAGAAATGACCCAATAAAAACAAACGCAGAAACAGGCAAAAGATTTGAGCACCATTTCGTCAAGGAAGACATATGGGTGTCGAATAGGCAAGGAAAAGATGCCCAGCATCAGTGGACGTTAGAAAAAAGCAAACTGATAACAAGATACCAGTGCACGCCTGCTGAAATGGCTAAAAATGTCGAGAAAACTGATGGCACCCGATGAGAATTGACGAACGCGAGGAGGAAACACAAGGCTCGGACATTGTTGGTGCAACAGCACAATGGTTCCAGAAGTTTCCTATAAGGCTACACGTACACTTACCATAGGATCCGTCAATCCTCTCCCCGGGTCTTCAGTGAAATGAAAACCTATGGGTTTCCATGAGTACAGCACATGCATCCATAATTGTCGAAAACCAGAGACAACCCAGCTGTCCCCTCCAGTGAACGGACGGACCCACTCTGGCGCGTCCATAGACAAGAATGCTAACTCAACGATAAAAACGAGACAACCGCTGCTACAGGCAACAACGTGGATGGAGCTCAAACATGGTACACTGAGAGAAAAAAAAAATCCAGATGCAAAAGGTCTGATGACGAGACCTGATGTGTGACTCCATCCCTGCGACATTCCGGACAAGGCGCAGCTACAGGGATGGAGAACAGATCAGCGGTCCCACGAGGCTAAGGGTTACAGAGAGGATGGGACTAAAAACAAGGAGCACCAGGGACTTTGGGGGGGGGGGTGGGGACTGGGAGGGAGAACTCTTCTGTATTTTGACTGTGGGTGTGGTTCACGTAATTCTGCATTTGTCAAAGCCCACAGAACTATAGACCCCAAGGAGTGGATTTTATATGTAAATTTAGAAATAAAGTTAAAAAAAAAAAAAAACCACTTCCCTAACGGGTGGCTTTTCATGAGAGCGTTTGAGAATTACTGCTCTGGGGGAGTTGGCCTTTTTCGTGGCTCTAAGCAGATGGTGGCTGAAGAAAGCTCCTCATCCCACCAAGGATGACACTTCAGCAGCCAATTTCCCTCAGGGAAAAAAAATCCTAACAAGATGGAAAAAGTGGAGAGGGAACGCAGGCCACACCACACCAACAGCTGCTTACGTGGGCAAAGTGGTGAGTTCCCAGACTCCCCTGGAAAGGCTGATGAGCACAGAGGTGGGGGAGGGCCACTGACAGCACGAGGAGCAGCGGAGCATGAGAGAGAACTTGAGGTGAGCGGAAAGGGGAACTAGAAGTCAGGGCAGCAGGAGCGGACGCTGAGGAGTATGGTAGCGGCGGCTGTCATGAGTTGAGAGCCTACCA